>CABHPQ010158898.1:0-26695 GCA_902168405.1 Peromyscus aztecus
TTTTTTCCTTCCCTGCTGCCTTGCTTTCCTTTTCCTGGCCCTTATTTTGTTTCACCATTTTATTACTTATAACTTATTGGTGAATAATTTTTAGATTGATACGGTGTTTTTTTCTAATTGCATTTTCTGTATTAGTCAATTTTCTTGGTGCTGTGACCTGACATTATACTTGGCAAAAAAACAATTTAAGGACGGAAGGGTTTGTTCTGGTTCACAGTTCGAGGGTCTAGCCCCTCATGGAGGCATGGAGGCATGGATGCAGGAATGGAGGCAGCTGGTCACGCTGCACCAACAGTCTCACTCATCATGAAATGGTGCCAGGGACACAACCTTTCTAGGAAGATCCCCACAGATACATTCAGATGTATGCATCCATGTCTAAATCCAGTCAAGCTAACAATGAAGACTGAAAACCATAATATGTTACGTGTGTTTTTCCTCATGCTGTTGTTATGGGGTCTTATCACACCTTCTCTGAATGGTATTGGACACCAATCCCTCTGAAATAGCTATTCAATGAGACCATTGTATCAAAGTGGAAGAGATATTTACAGCAAAAGTTAGGCAACATAGTACCAGAAGTACTCAAAAAGTAAGGTAACATCACATGACTCCCCTAAAAGGCCCTAACTTCTAAAGTTAAAAGAATTGGATGGAGAAAGAAAAATTCCCAAGGCTAATTTTTAAACTCAGCAGTGAATTCAATGAAGACATAAATAGCTGAATCAAAAGTAACAGTACAGGGTGTGATGGTTTGAAGAGATATGTCCCCATAGACTCATGTGTTTGAATGCTTAGCCCATAGGGAATGACAATATTAGGAGGTATAGGTGGAAGTTTCTGTTCCACCAACTACCAAATACCCAGCAGCCACTTCCCAAATTTCCACACAGAAGCTTATATTAATTATAACTGCTTGGCCACTAGCTCAGGCTTTTTACTGACTGGCTCTTACACTTAAATTAATCCATAATTCTTATCTATGTTTAGCCAAATGGCTTGGTACCTTTTCTCAGTTTGACATTCTCATCTTGCTTCCTCTGCTTCTGGCTGGCAACTCCTGACTCCACCTTCCTCTTCCCAGCATTCTTAGCTTGTTCACCCCACCTATACTTCCTGCCTGGCTACTGGCCAGTCCGCATTTTATTAAATAAATTTGAGTGACAAATCTTTACAAGGAGGTGTGGCCTTTGTTAGAAGAAGCGTGTTGTAGCATGAATCTTAAAAATAGAAAATTATTATTTATTAATAGAAAATCCCCACAACATGTTATATTTAAAACACTAACTATATAGAACAAAGAAAGTACAAGAGAGTAAAAAAATCAAAAACAAAACACAAGTGACATATAAAGGAAAACCCATCAGAATAACTGCTGATTTCTCAGTGGAAACTTGGGAAGCCAGAAGAGCCAGGAGCAATGCATTCCAAGTCCTAAAAGACAATGTCAACCATCCTACGCTAATATCAAACTACTAACTATACTAATACCAATATCAACTACTTACTAATACTACCCAGAAAACCTATCTGCCATAATTAAAGGAGGAACAAAACTTTTCCATGACAAAAATCCTTAAAAAAATTATATCCAAGAAACTGAACCTAAGGAAAAGTACAGGAAGCATTATTTTGGGCTGACAAGATAGATGAACATAACAGAGAGACTTTGGAAAGAAATATGAAGCCATAACTATTAAAATCCCAAATACAACTGAAAACACAAAAATTCAATAACATGATAACTACAACACACACTTCAGTAATAACTTTAAATATCAAGGCCTCAATTTTCAAAATAAAACACAAAGATTGACTGAATGGATCAAGAAGCAAAATCCATCTCTCTGCTGCCCACAATTAACACAAGCTGGAGAAAAAGACAGCATGTGTAGAAGAATGAAATTAGACTGGGGTGGTGGTTTGAAAGAAAACGGTCCCTAAAGGTAGTGGCACTATTAGGAAGTAGCCTTGTTGGAGTAGGTGTGGCCTTGTTGGAGACAGTGTGTCACTCCGAGGTCGAGCTTTGGACTCCAAGAACTCATACATCTGAACACTTGGTCCCTAGTTGCTGGAACTGATTGGGAAGAATTAGGAGACATGGCCTTGTTGGAGAAGGTGTGCCAGTGAGGGTGGGCTTTGCAGTCTTAAGAGTCTCCTTCCATTCTGAGTCTGTCTTTTTATTATTAGTAAATTTTGTATTTATTTTTACATACCAACCACAGTTACCCCTCCCTCCTCTCATTCCATCCCCCCCCCCATCCATTCCTCAGAAAGGATAAAGCCTCCCCTGGGAGTCAACAAAGCATGGCATACCAAGTTGAGGCAGGACCAAGATCCTCCCCTCTCCATCAAGGCTGAAGGAAGCATCCCACCATAGGTAATAGTTTCCAAAACGCCAGCTCATGTGCCTGGGATAGATCTTGGTGCCACTGTTAGGAGCCAGAAGCAGACCAAGCTACACAACTATCTTGTGGTTGTGTCTCTAGAAGTGAGCTCTCAGTCTCTAGAAATGAGGTCTCATCATGGAACCTGCCATGATGGCAAATGAACTCTAATCCTCTGAAACTAGAAGCCTCAATTTTTTTTAGTTTCTTTTTTTTTTCTATTTTTATTTTATTTGCATTGATGTTTTGCCTGCATGTAGGTCTGTGTGAAGGTGTCAGTGTCGGGTTCCCTGGAATTAGAGTTACAGACAGTTGTGAGCTGCCACATGTGTGCTAGGAATTGAACCCAAGTCCTCTGGAAGAGCAGCCAGTGCTCTTAACCACTGAGCAATCCCTCTATCCCCCTCAAACAATAGTTTTTATGCTGTCTTGGTGTCATATCACAGCAACAGAAAAATTAAGACAAAGGGTTAAACAAGGTCCTGGTAACATTTAGGAACATCCAAATGCTGTGTCTTATTTGGCATCACTGACACTTGAAGAACAAACTTCTTTCATGTGTTTGCAGTTACTGATTATGTTTATAAATCTAACTTGATCTCCCCCTCCCTCCCTCCCACCTACCTTGTCTCGCTCTTTCCCAGTACTAGGGAATGAATTAGCCTTATGCATGACAGGCAGGTGCTCCAGCACTGAGCTCAATCCCTAACCCTGCTTTCTTTTGAGGTGGTCATTTTAAGAAAGACACACCAAGAAACTCTGAGGAAATTCATGACATTACCTTTATTTTACATATTTCCACATCTGTAGGTTTGCTAAAATACCTAATGACAGCATTAAAATATGCTGCCACTTGACCTGATAAGCACAAGCATTCTGGATTCTTTTCTTTGAGAGAAAATCCATTCTTAAAGCATGGCATAGCATATAAACAGCCAGACTTCACATGTCATTTCTGGGGCAAATACAAGACCCTCTGCAACCCTCCTTTTAAGTCTACATTCCAATTAGGTAACAAAAATACTCAAAGGATTAAAAACAAAGGTATCTAGGAGAAAAGGAGGAGGAAAGGGGTAAGAAGGTAAAAAGACAGGCACCCTATCGACAGGTAGCCTGAGGCCCTTTCACAAGTGATCCTAAGAACCATGAAGAGGTCACCGCAGACCAGAAACAATCCCTGGCCATGATGCTCTAAAAGACCTCCTACAATCTCAAATCCAAGAATCTAAGAATTTCATAGGTAAAACTTTTTACCAATAAAGTTAATAATAAATATCCATCAAAAGCAATAAAGTTGTTTTTTTCACAGTAAAAACTAATCTCCCAAGCAAAAGAAAGCAAACATTAGAATTGCTGGTAAATTTTGGTCCAGTAATGATTATTTATGCTCCTGGAGTTCAAACTATATTATGTATAGCTAATTCATTTTTTTATATTACATTCTTATAGTAACAGATTCTATTCTACTTATTATATAATTATAATTATAGTATTATATTATTATATACTTATAAGATTATATTAATCCAATCTGTTTATATTTCCCTCTTAAATGACTACCAAGAAAATGACAAATTAATACATATTAATCTATTTTCACATAAGATCTCCTACTATACCTATTTTCCCAAGAAGAATATAAACAAAAATGGCCAGGTCATAGATCATGCAACATACCTCTTGGACAAGAACCCTCAAGTGGTTGTTTTTCCTACACCCTAAGTCCAAATTATAGAATCTCTGGTTCCAAAAGGACACAATTCAGTACTTCAGTCCCATAAGATCCATACCACATCCTGGCTTTCCTCCCTTAGCATTTCTCTAACAAAATCACAGAAGTTTTCCTAGTAAAACAGTTTTCCCCTTAGGAGGCAGATGCACAGTTGACTTTTGGACTCAGTTTGCTGTACTCACCAAGGAGGGAAGATGTAAATGATGTCCTGGGGATGCCCCCTCAGGTGGTCTGCAGTCTCTCTGGTAAAGAGAACCTTCAGGCAGGCCCCAAGTCTAGGAGCTATTCCCCTGGGAGGGCTGGTTGGTGGCCCTGCTAGCTGCTCACACACTGCAACTTGCATGGTGCATTCCTCATGTAGCTCTAGAATTTTCACAGTTAATACACCAGATTTTCTGCCTAGAAGTTGAAGACAGAAGGGGGGGGGACGACACACATTTAGAAGCATTCTACACATTTTGTGAACAAAAATCTATACCTGCCTCAACTGCTCCTGTCAGAAACTGTGTACCAGTGTCAGAAAAGGAAACTAATACAGGGATGTTCATGGACTTTGGGGTGTTTGGGGTATGGACTTAAAAGGGTAGAATTTGGCTGGCGGTGGTGGCGCACGCCTTTAATCCCAGCACTCGGGAGGCAGAGCCAGGCGGATCTCTGTGAGTTTGAGGCCAGCCTGGGCTACCAAGTGAGTTCCAGGAGAGTCGCAAAGCTACACAGAGAAACCCTGTCTCGAAAAATCAAAAAGGGAAGAATTTGATCTGGATTCCAGTAGTGCCTTTCTTATAGAATTGGTCAAATTACATAGATTTCAACTCCTCCATTTTCTCATCTATGAAACAGATCATGTCACTTGCTCCAGTGAACATCTGAGAGAATTAGAAGATAAACTAAGGTGAACCAATGCAATAATAGTTATGGACACATACACTGCACCAGTGTAAAAGTGCAAAGAACTGGGAGTGTTAGCTCAACTATAGAATATTTGCCTAGCATGTGTGCGGTTCACCTCACAAGTTCAAGTGTTTGGAGTAGGGTGGGTACACAAAATATTCCCAATAAAAGTCAAAGTCTTCGCAGAGTCCTCATGTTGGGTGTGGTAGATGTCATCTGTAACCCTAGCTATTTGGGAGACCAAGTCAATAGAATCCCGAGTTAAAAGCTGATCTTGGTAACAACAAAAAGGGAAGGGGAAGGAGGGGAGCTTAGCTGGAAGGAAGTGAAAACACAGTAGAGGGCACAAAAAAGACACAGTGGGTGATGTCTCTGAGGAGGGACAAAGAAGGCTCAGAGGAAAAGTGACTCAGAGGAAAGTGGGGGAATTTCAAATCTTCACAATTAAACACACATAAAAGCATAAAGGAAAAGATTGACATGTGTTATTAGTAATGAATATATTTTATCTTTTTCTATTACTGTTTAATCTCTAAAATAAAAAATTAGTTAAGTGGGATAATGAAAACAGACCTGCAAATAACATTCAGTATTAGTCTCTCAACCACTGTAGATTAACAGCAAAAAGACCAAAAGCCAAGTTCTAAGTTATATAGTTTCATTTCCGTTTCCACTTCTTCCTCTCACTTTTGCTTCATTCATTTGTTTTCTTGGTCTCAATCTTCCCATCCCTTCTCCTGACTAAGTGCTGGAATATAGGTTTGCACACGGAGCAGGCCCACCAACTGGTCAGGGCACTGTTCAGGATGACTGCTTCTCACACTTTAACCTGTCTCACTTAAGGACAGAAAGGAAACAGAGTTAGGGAAGGACATGAGCATGTGCAATGTCAAGCTGCTGCTGGTCATGGTGTGAGAAAAAAAGGAGGTGTAAAGACAAACTTCTAAGACAAGCACTGACTAAAGAGTTAGCATATTGACTCTGGCACAGCACATGCATCTTTAATGAAAGATGTTTTTCATTAAAAGTAGGTGTTTTTCAATGGTGAACATAAAAAGAAGTTCGGATCAATGAAAGTCATTTTAGTTTGGATATTTCTCAAGGGCAAGGCAGCCAAACAGTGGCTAGAAAATCAGGGTTTTTAGAAACAAAAGGAAAACTGGTATATGTAGAGAATACAGTGGCCAAAGGTGTATTTTTGGACCTATCTTCAAAGGTGTTAAAAACGTGTGCTTGTATTAGGGGGTTTATATTAAACACTGCAAAACTACCATCTGACCTATATCTTGCTGACAGAAGGCACTATCCAGGGCCTCATGACCAGCTAATTTATTGAGTACTGGTCACCCAGCTCAAGTCCAGGTAGTCAGCTGCACAGGTTCCTGGTCTTGTAGCTACAATATCTGCTCTGCATCACACTAGACATGCAGAACTACCTATCAGGAGCAGAAAGTAACAGACACTCAGGGGTTACTTTAGAGCATACAGACATCCTGAGAGCTCATAAAAGGAAAACAATTATAAAAATACACAAGTAGTAGAGCACATTCCATCATTAAAATACACATTAAAAACACAGGATGGACCACACTATTATCACACTATTATCGACTGTTCATTTTTGGAAGACTGTTATAATAAGTACTAACAATATTCCAAACAAAATAGTTTTCTCAATATCCACAGCACCAAATACCTTAGAGGATAAACAAGTTATTTTATGTTAACTATTATCATGCCCTGAACACCACAGTTTCCTTGGTGACTAAACAGGTATATGACACTGTGATAGGTATCAGCACTGGTGACCACAGCTGTAGGGAAGGGGGGCGGCACAGTCTTGTCTTCTGGGCAGGAGTTCTAGGGGACACAGGTAAAGAATGCCTCTGTAGAATAAAATAAAGCAGTCTCAAATCCACTTACCTGAGAGAGAAAAAGATCATGAGGTCTGTCAAGTTATGTGGTGGAGGCAAGCTCCTAATTTGAGCCCAAGAGATATGAGTACCAGAGACACTCATTTTACAAAAAATACTGTTTTGCAGTTTGATGAATGGTTCAAAAAAGGTCATTTCTATGCTGCTAGGGCAATATTTTCCATAAATGTTGGAGCACTTAACCAAAATATCACATCATCCATGAAATAGTTTGAGTAACTGCCAGAAACAATTACTTAGGGACTTTCTCAAAAGCAATACTAGAAAGATTTTTAAGAGCCATAGGCTAAACACAAAACTGTTTTTTCAATATGACAAGATTACTGTACTCATGAACTCAGCAGCTCTAGTTATGTGCACAAGATCTGCACGAAGTTAAGCTAGTCAGCACTGTAGCATGGAGTGAGAATGAGTTCTTGAGCCTGAACCTGTAAATGAGAACTATGGATAGCTGAATGGCTTCTAGGGGAGGGTGAGTTAGTTTTCTTTAAGGATATGGCTCCTGGTAGGTTGACCATGCTTCAGTGAATGGCACCACCACTGGGAGTATATTTATAGGAAGCACAAATTGGAGTCATGGACTATTGCAAAACAACAACAACAAAAAGAACAAAATAACAGAACATGAACTTGGGGGGGGGGAGGGATAAGCAGGTGGGGGTTAACCTGAGAGGGGTTAGGAGAAGAAGCTGAGGGTGAATATGATCCAAATACACTGTGTGAAAATTTTAAAGTATAAAGAAAAACATCTTTAATCCTGAAATTAAAAAATACCCTAATACCTTATTTGTATTTCGCTAATGATAAGAGCCTCTCTAACAATGTAGTATTAGCTACCTCTGAGAGCCCTGAGAATCAGTAGGAACACAGTAAAGACATGGTATAATGCCTAGTCCAGCACATGTGCAACATTGATAGCATCAGCCTTTCAAAGCATTTTCAAGTCAGCGCTCTTGAAAGACTGAGTATTTCTGTGTAACAGTTCTAGCAGTCCTGGAACTCACTCTGTAGACCAGGCTAGTCTCAAATTCACAGAGATCTGTCTGTCTCTGCCTCCCAAGTGCTGGGATTAAAGGCATGTACCACCACCGCCTGGCTCAAGTCTGTTTTCTTATTCAATCTATAAGAACTACAAAACACAGGCTAGAAGAAATAGAACCTCTGTAAAGTTGCTACCTAAAGTAAAGCTGTGACATCAAAAAATATGACTGCCTAGGGGCTGTAATAAAATTACAGAAATAATCAAGGAATTAGGGAAAAAAAGGCTATATTATCAAAATGCCAGGCAGGATGTACCTACAGATAAAATAATGTCATGATTACTATGAGTACAACAATCAGCTTTCTGACTGAATTTTAGGCCTATTCCACAGGAAGAACTCCTATCCAGTACTTACACCAGGGTGAAAGGCTGTGGATAGGGAGGGGTCATAGGACCCCAGTGGAGAAGGAACTGCTGTTGTTTTGTTGAATGAATGCAATGTGCATCAAGTTGTTTCTAAATATTCGTGTTTGCACCCAAAGAATTATTAATGGACAAAAACCTCCTTATGTAGATTAGGTATATTTGAGACATGTATAAACCATTGGTGAAGCTCCTGAGAACAAGCGATGTTGCTGTGGCATAGAAGCCCAATGCTTAGTAACTGATAGGTATCTCTCTCACTCCCTCCAATGCTTAGATCATTATAGAAGAGGAGACAGAAAGAATCTAAGAGCTAGAGGAAGAGGTGAAATACTGTGTAGCAATTTATTCTTGGGGGGAACAGGAAAGCTCATGAGGCTCCAGAAGCAAGGAGTAATAAGCAATCTTCAAATATCAGGAAGTTCATGAAACTAACAAAATTTACAAGGTCACTCTCAAACATTATAAAAGTAGTAAATAATTCCCGGGAGAGAGTTGCCTCCAGGAGACTCTCTGACCTGGCATGCACCTCCAGCACTGCAGCTTCCATTAGTTGTCACTCAGTTGTGATGGGTTTTGGTGACACAGTTACCTTAGTTATCCATGCTCCTGTAAGCCACCCAGCACCCATACTCCTGTAAATAACCCCAAGAAACTCACTAGTTTGCTAAGTCAGACTCTGACAGAATCCTTACTTTGGTCTGCCATTGTTTCCCTACCTGGGGTGAATAGAAATTTGTAGCTAGAGTTTTCCTTCCTGGCCCACAGTCAGGACAAATCTCTTTCACCCGCCAGTCCCACAGCCGCTCAGACCCAACCAAGTAAACACAGAGACTTGCTTACAAACTGTATGGCCGTGGCAGGCTTCTTGCTAACTGTCCTTATATCTTAAATTAATCCATTTCTATAAATCTATACCTTGCCACATGGCTCGTGGCTTACCGGCATCTTTACATGCTTCTTGTCCTGGCAGTGGCTGGCAGGCAATGACTCCCTCTGCCTTCCTGTTCTTTTAATTCTGTTAGTCCCGCCTATACTTCCTGCCTAACCACTGGCCAATCAGTGTTTTATTAGCAACACATTTGCCATACAGAACATCCCACAGCAGAAATTTGTTTGCCTTTCCCCAGAAAAAGCTCACAGAATATTTTATTAGTTAACTGAGATGAAAAGGGGGGGGGTGGTCTTTGGTTTTAGATGGTCAAGAGGACACGAAAAACTATAAAAAGAGATGAAAGCAAAAAATCTGTGCTTGCTATGATTGTTGATTTATTTGAAATACATAGTCAAGAGTCCATTGATATACATATGAACTCAAATCATCCTGGGCACGTTATTCTGAAAATTAATGCATGTTGCTAATTAAAGTACTATAAAAGAAAGGACTATGTGAAAGAAGTTAGGATGTGAACAGAGAATTTGAAATCATTCTTTTGTAGATGGCAGGAATTCTCCAACCCTCTGCTTCTTTGAGACAAGATCTCATATAGCCCAGGCTGCCTCAAATTTACTATCCAGTTGAGGATGACCTTCAACTGCTATTCTCCTGCCTCTGTCTCCTGAGTGCTGAGATTAATTATTAGGTGTGCACCATCACACTGACTTATGCAGTGCTGGGCAATGAACATAGGACTTCATGAATGAAAGGAAAGCATTCCACCAACAGAACTACATTTCCAAACGTGTAAGTCTTTCTAACAGAAATAGTTTCATTTTGGCCATCTTCTAGTAACTCACCAAAATTAATACAAGGGGAAAGACTACATAGAATTTTGAAATTGAACTGAATGCATTTTATGAGGGTCAGGAAGTGGAATGTGGTGATTTGAAGAGATGATCAACCATAAGTCTTAGGCATTTGAAGACTTGATTGTTCTCCCTCCATCCCACCCCACGTGCCACCCACCCACCTGCCACCCACCCCACCTGCCACCTACCCCACCTGCCACCCACCCCACCCGCCACTGGTGGCTACCTGGGGAGCATTAGGAGGTGTGGCTTTGCTGAAGGAGGTATGTCACTGGGAGTAGGCTCTGAAGTATCAGGAAGTGGTAGGGAGGAGCCAGGTGAGAAAGGGTTTATAAGGAGGGGCGAGGAGACGCACAGGGACTTTTTAGAGGATGGGAACAAGGACAGGAGGTGAGCTTCTTGCTATTCAGCCTCTCTGAGGAGCAGAATTCCACCTTAACCTTTAAATCCTGAGTTCTTTAGAGGGACAGAGGTTTAGTTAAGTTCCCTTCATAGCTTTGCGAGAGTTGGAGCTGGAAGAAAGGTCCTAGCTAAGGACCTTGCAGCCTAACCACTGCTGGTAGCGGCAGGGTTGCAGTTGCTGATTCAGACAGCTGTGGCTTAAAAGGCAGCAACCATTTAAAAAAGGACAACAATTGTTGCTGCTGTTGTTATTTTCAGACAGGTTCCCATACAGCCCACACTGGCTTCATATTCATTGTGTACCCCCGGGGTGGCTGCAGCAGCAGTTCCTTGTCATGCCTCAGTTCATCCTCCTCTTCCTTTCTCTCTGCTGCAAGTCCCTCCTATACCTCCCGCCTAGCTCTTTACTACACCAATCACAGCATTACATCTTCACATAGTGTGCAAATATCCCACAACAGCTGACTTTGAATTCCTGCTTTTCCTGTCTCCACTTACCAAGTCCTGGAATTACAAGAGTACACCACACAACATGTGATTTTCACAAATTTCTTCCCTTACAGAATTGATTGTAGAGATAATGCAACCTAGACAAGTAGTGAACATGGTCCCAGCTGCCCAGATTACCAATGGGAAGAAAAGCAAAAGAAGCTGCCACCAAAAAGTAAGACAGAAGAAAGCTGACAGCTTAGAACAAATCCTGTAACAGGTCAGAAGTGAAGGGAAATGCTGTCATGCTGTATGATTCAGAGGGCAGTAATGGGTACCAGCTTAGGGGGGACCTACTGTAAACACTGAGTTCTCCTGAGGGACTGAGGTCAACGAACACTTAGGTTGATAAGCCACGCGCGTGAGCACGTACACACGGATCTCAGAAGGGCTGGAGAGATGAAAGGGGAAGGGGAAAGTAATGAAAATGCATTTGAAGAATAAAACTATTCAGTGCAATTAAAGCAGAAACATTTTCAAGTCTAGAGAGAGACATATTCAAATATAAGAAGTATTTACAAATATAAGAAGTATTTACAATCCAAATAGGTATGAACAGAGAAGAATTTGTTGACAAAAAATTATAGTCAAAAAGTCAAAAATAGGAAGCAATTAAATGATATTTAAAAGTTACAAAAGCTTTGCCTGGAAAGATGGATCACACAGTAGAGCACTTGTTACAAAAGCTTAAGAGCCAGCCCTCCCAGCCCCAGCACCCCTCCCCAGCCGGGGAGGCCAGAATAAGACACACAAGCACCAGCCCACACAATCTGCCGGGGCAGCAGGTGCCACTACCATGAACAAATACACAGTGGCGAGAAGGGAAAGATAAAGTACACACTGGAGAGACAGAAAGAGAAGTGGAGTGGTTCATGCATTGTGAGGAGAGGTGAAATTGGAGATGCAATAAGAGAAGCCTCCTGAAGCCATGCTGATGTCCTGGGGCCATGCTGCCAAGGGGGAAGTGGCCTGTATTGCCACCTGAAGCCATGGTGACATCAGGCCCATGCTGCCACTGAGGACCATGTCTGTGTCTGTGGTCCTACTGCAGCCGAGGTCTGTACTGATGTCCATGACCTGTACTGCCACCAAAGGCCAAGTAGATGTCCATGGTCTGGGCTGCCACCTTAAGCCATTTTGAGATCCAAACACTGTGCTAAGCTGTCTTCACCCCTCTCCAACTGGAGGAGAGCTGGCTCTGCCCATCATGGTGTGTGTGAGGGGTGGGATAGAGGGGCAGCTGTCCCTGCCCCTCACCCAGGCAGTGTGGGAGAGCTGGCACCGGTGGAGTGTGAGCACCTGAGAGCTGGCTTCACCCTTTGTCTTCTGTGTAGTGAGTGGCTCGGGCAAGGGAAAGATGGCCCCAACCCTTGCTGGCTGAGGCACTCAGCTGAGCTGGCCTCACCCCTTGCCAGGGCAGTGCTGGAGAGCTAGCCATGGTGGTGCATGTGCAGGAGAGAGGATGTGCTGACCAACTCAGCTATCATCCAGGCCCAGATCCAGGGCTTTGAGTTGGCCCACCCCAGCATCCACCCTATCAATGAACTGCCGGAGCACATGAAGTGGCAGGCACTACAGAACCAAAGCTGCAGCATTTCCATGACACAGGACAACAGGATATCGCAGAGGAGTCCCAGTGAGGATCCAGTGTTGATAGTGCAGCAGAAGTCAGAGACCAAGAACCAGTCCAATGACTCACTGCAATCAACATTCACAAGTAAAGCTATTTGGGCGAAAGGGTACAGCATGTGATACACTGCAGCTCCCACAGGGAGATTCTTTTATTTATTTTCTTTCTTTCTTTCTTTCTTTTTGGTTTTTCGAGACAGGGTTTCTCTGTGTAGCTTTGCGCCTTTCCTGGAACTCACTCTGTAGCCCAGGCTGACCTCAAACTCACAGAGATCCTCCTGCCTCTGCCTCCCAAGTCCTGGGATTAAAGGTGTGTGCCACCACCACCCGGCATCTTATTTTCTTTCTTCTGGGTGAGGTTGCAAGGTGGAGGGCAGATATGGAGGGATGGGGAAATGAGTGGGACTGGGGTGCATGATGTGAAATTCACAAAGAATCAATAAAAAGTTTTTTTTTGTTTTTTTTTTTAAAGCTTAAGAACCAGAGTTCAGATCCCAACATTGACACACACATTAGGTTTAATTGCAATACAGAAGGGAGGGAGAGACAGGGATCTCCAGAGCACATTGGCTAGAAAGCCTAAATGAATCGGCCAGCTTTGGACTCAAGTGAAAAATCTTGCCTCAGTATATTAGATGGAGAATGACTGAGGAAGACATTAGACAGAAACTGTGGGCTTCAACACATACATGCACATGTGATGCTAGAGTACCTCCCTTCCCATGTCAACAAGTAAACACATGACAAAAGAAAACGCTAACTCAAAGGAGCAAAAAAAAAAACCCCATAATACCATCAGATCTCTTATTAGCAACTCACAAAGTGAAGAAAACAAAACAAAAACAACAAAAAAAGATAAATTTCAAGACCTACAAGGACTAGGGTTAAATAATCACTGACCACGTTTGTTCTATCTAGCAAAAGGTTCATTCAAAACGGAAGGAGAAATAAGAATATTTCAAGACAGGTTGTTTTAGTGTAGTTCCCACTATCTCCTACCCCAGCCCTGGCTATCCTGACAAGTCCCTATGTTCTTTCTTTGCTTAACAACTAACAACCCCATAAAGATATAGTCTACAACTGAAATAAAAATCAAACATCTAAGCCGGGCATTGGTGGCGCACGCCTTTAATCCCAGCACTCGGGAGGCAGAGCCAGGTGGGTCTCTGTGAGTTCGAGGCCAGCCTGGGCTACAGAGTGAGTTCCAGGAAAGGCTCCAAAGCTACACAGAGAAACCCTGTCTCGAAAAAAAAAAAAAAATCAAACATCTTGCTTGTGGGGACAGAGAGCTAGCACAGCAGTTAAGAGCCTGTACTAATCTTGTCAGCTGGCTCCCACCTCAGAGATCAGACACTTCTTACCTCCTCTGGCCCTTGCAGTCATGGGCACATACCCACATCATACACACACATATAAAAATAAGTATTTAAGCATTCTTTTTTTATTTTATTTTATATGTGTGAGTATTTTGCCTGTATGTGTATCACACGGGTGCCTGGTATTCACAGATACTAAAAGAGGGTGTCAGATACCTTGGACATGAAATGTGGGTGGTGGGAATCAAACCTGAGTCCTCTGCAAGAGCAGCAAATAGTGCTGAGCCACCTCTCCATTTACATTTTTAAATGTAAAAATACATTTTAAAACAATCTTGTTTTCTGGAGCCTGGTACAAGGCTTTCAGATAAGTGTCATTTAGTAAGGATACACTGAATGAATAAAGGAAGCACACATGCCCAGCTAGCTATCTGTTGCACTCACTCCTCAGCTATACCAGTGGACTTAGTTTGAGTATCAAAATTGGATTAAGAATTGTTTCTTACACCTAAACTAAACACATAGACACAGATATGAACATATAAAACTTTCTTCTGGCTAACTACTATACATAAAAATTTTACAGGAAAAACAGTATTACTTAGTTGCTTATAGGCTACAACACAAATGAGAGAAAATATCATTTTTAGTGAATGAAAATAGCTAAATTTAAGTTTAAATTTAAAACGAAATCTCTCTGTAAACAAGGGGCACCTAAAAATCTTATGATTGAAAGAAAGATTTAAATCTAGTTTCCCTATACACTAAAACCCATCTTTCTTGCTTAACAAATTATGTACAATGGCAAAGTTGATCTCCAGAAACTGAGAGCAAGTCACCATTTATCATGGAAATGTTGGGCTGGTGCCTACATGGAGCCCTCACCCCTCCTCCATTCCAGCTTCTCTGGCACAGGATACTCTGTGCACTATCAAAAGAGACATGTAAACACTAAGCCAGCCCCTTTATCTACAATAGTGTACTGCCTGCAAGATATTTCAGGGTAATAGAGGCACAAAGTTTGTGGGAATAACCAACTAATAACTGACTTGACTTAAGCCAATCCATGAGATGGGATCCATACCCAACATGACTTGGGTGACGGAGAACTAGAGACTAGATAGCCCAGGGACCTAGGGGAAAATCAAGTAATACTGGTCTAAAAAAAAGAAAAATGAAATGTAATGATAAAATGACTCCTAATGATATTCTGCTATACTCACATTGTTCAGCCATCATCAGAAAGCTTCCTCCTGCAGCAGAGGGAAACAAATATAGAGATCCACAGCCAGAGAAAGAAAGACGATGGAAAACTCAGCCCTAAATGGGAAGTCTCCATCAAATCCCTCCCCTCAGAGCTCAGGAACACCAAGGAAGAGGAGACAGAAAGAGGCAGAGGGGATGGAGGACACCAAGAAAACAAGGCCCTCTAAATCAGCATGAGCAAAGCTCTGATGACCTCACACAAACAGGGCCTGCACGGGTCTGCACCAGGTCATCTGTGTATATATTATGGCTTCCAGTTTAATGTTTTGATGGGATTCCTGTGTGTGTGAACAAGTGGGTCTCTGATATTTTTTTGCCTTCTTTTAGGCTCCTTTCCTTCTGTTAGTTTGTCTTAGCCAACTCTGAAGTAAAGTTGTTTTATCTTATTATATTTTAATTTTGCTATATTTTAAAAAAAATGATGACTGAAAACCTAACCACTAGGGTAAAGGTTAACAACTGACCTGTCACATACCTCCTGGGAAAGGGAAAATCAGCTTTCCTCAATAGAGTGACATTGGGTATATCAACCATTCCAGGGCAGGTCTCATGTTCAGGAGTTGACAAATGTATGATGGACTCCACAGTTTTTTTGTGTGCTTTTATTGGTTACAATTTGGTGGGTTTTGTTCTTTTATTTTTGGGTGTGGTTTTACATTGATTTCTTGTTTTGTTTTTGTTGTTTAGTTTTTTTGAGGACAAGTTTTGTTATATTAGGGTTTTGTTTGTTTTCTGAGAAAGAACTTAAAGTTGGGTGGGTCAGGAAGGGGAGAAGATCTGGAAGGACTTGGGAGAGGGGAAGTATATGATCAACATATATTTAAATTTAAAAATCATTTTAAGTAATAAAGTAATATAATTAGAAAACTAGTATTGAAGATAACTTTGCATAGTACAAATTTAGACATTTACTATCAAAAGAAAGGTAAACAGTAATTGAGTTGGCAATGATCTTATTAAATCATATCAATTACTGGTACCTGGAAGCAAAAACTGAGATCTCTCGATGATGGTATTTCTAGATACAAAGATAATAACACAAGCTGCCTTGTTATTGCAATGGTCCACAGTCTGTGTTAGTCTGCTTTGGTACAAAAAGGTGCACGGAAGAACATTGTTTTGCTTGGTCTTCACAATTATGATGCAACATCTAGAAAAAGCATAGGATCTCTTCCTGAACTGACAGGCAGGTAGCCAACAAGCCTTAGCAATCTTCTTCTCTCTGACCCGCCCCACGCTTCCTATGATAGGGTTATAAGCACACATGCAACCAAGCCTGGCTCTACATGGCTGGGTGCTGGTATCTGCATGCAGGTCCTTTTTCTTAAGCAACAAGCACTCTCATACACTCAACCACCTCTCCGCCCCCGAGAGCTTTGTTGTTTGCTATTACATTCAGATAGGATAAAGCAACAAGGATAGAGAGCACATATACAAAAATGAATTTCACATGATCGGCAGTTCCAGAATATGAAACTAAACAAGATCAGACTGTAGCTGGTAAGCATATAAGAAATGGTCTCCCACCAGCTGACTTGAATGCTTAAAGAATACAATGTGGTGATATTTTGTTTGTGCTCTAACAAATAAAGCTTGCCTGAAGATCAGAGGGTGGAGTTGGCCACTAGTTAACCACAGAGGTCTGGAGGTCTGTACAGACAGACAGGAAGTGATATGGATGGGCAGAGAGAGGAATATAAGGTGGGTGGAGACAGGAGCTCAGTCCCTTAGGTCTGAGAATTTCATAGAGGTAAGAAGTCTTTCTAGTGGCTGGCTCCTCTACTTCTCTGATCTTTCAGCATTTACCTCAGTATCTGACTCCGGGTTTTTATTATTAAGACAAATTAGAATTTGGGCTACAATACATGGCCTACCTTTCATGTGAAACACAAAACCTCCAATTAAAGATAGGCATGTTACTAGTGGTATCTGTTTCTGAATGTTCTCAGCCCAAGGATTCACAGTGCAATGATGTCAAATATGTAATTGAAGGGCTACAGAACACAGTTGACAAGTAAGTTGATAGAACATCACGTGAAGCATGACGTTCTGAACTTCCCACAAGTGCGTGTGAAAAATGCAATGAGAAGTCAGAAGAAGCTTTTTCAAAGAAATCCAAATATTTAAAACTAAGTAGGTTAGCTACATGAAGTAGGTTAGGTTACAAAGAAGCCATTTTAATGGATGAGTTGAATCCACATTTGTTCACCAAAATTTCTGCTATCACTAAAAAGCAGATAATTAGACCAAGAGTAGGTGGTGGTGTATGCCTTTAATCCCAACACCCAGTAGGTAAAGACTGGTAGATCTCAGAAAATGTGAGGCCACCCTGATCAATACACTGAGACCCTGTCTCCAAAACAAAAAAAGGAAGCAGATCTTTAAAAAGCTGATAGAAAAATACAGTCCCAGTTTTTTTTTTCAATGCTGTGACAAGCATTCTTTTTTTTTTTTCCTTAAATTATGTATACAGTGTTCTGTCTGCCCATATCTCTGCAGGCCAGAAGAGGGCGCCAGATCTCATTACAGATGATTGTGAGCCACCATGTGGTTGCTGGGAATTGAACTCAAAACCTTTGGAAGAGCAAGCAGTGCTCGTAACCTCTGAGCCATCTCTCCAGCCCCCAGTCCCAGTTTTTAAAAGTCTGCCCTTTCATATTTTAAAGACAGAGTTCAATTGATTCCCATAAAAAGTATTTCTGGATTTATCAAGAGAAGTTGGGAATCAAGTAGAAAACAGAAAAGGAAAGAGTCCAGAGACCCAAACCAGCTTTACAGCAAACTCAAGTGCATCTTCCAGCAAGTACAGAAGCATGTGGAAGTCAGAAGCCAATCTATGGGAGCTGGTTCTTTCTTTCCATGATGTGGGCTCTGAGGAGCAAACTAATGCTGACAGCAAGCATCTACACCTGTTGAGCCATCTTGCCAGCCCCATCATACAAATCTCATTAAGTAATCTATCATGGGACTCTGGATTAGTGCTTGGGTTTCTTTACTTATTATATTACATAGGAAAAAATGAATACCTGCAATCCCAACTCTGGAAAAACAAACTATAATACCACCAAGTAAGATAAAGTAATCCTGACAGTCCTTGACACTAACTTTTATGATGCAAGTTTAAGAAGTCAATTTCTTGTGAAAAGGACAGGCTGTGAAAATCATATTAAATTGATTTTTCTATGAGCATAAGTTAAAAGAGGTCACTAATACTCATTAAAAACTAATGCCAGAGATACTTCAGAAGGGAAAAAACAAACAAACTATAATGGCTAATAAGTAGAAGTGCTTCTGATGTAAGAAATGCTCAGAATGTTCACACTGAAAAGTCATCAACATTTTGAAGTGTACCTTGAAGGATTGGAGAATAATGATTCAGTTAGGGTTGAGTATTTTTGACTAGTTTAAATCACCTGTATATGAGATTTGCTGAAGTAGCTGTACAGATTGGTAACCTCTTTTGTTTTTGCTTTTCAAGACAGAGTTTCTCTGTTGTAACAGTTCTGGCTGTCCTGTAACTCACTCTGTTGACCAGGCTGGCCTCAAACTCAGAGATATGCCTGCTCTGCCTCCTGAGTACTGGGATTAAAGGTGTGCGCCACCACAGACATGCTCATATTGGTAACTTTTTGTTTGTTTGTTTGTTTTGCTTTGTTTTGTTTTGTTTTTCGAGACAGGGTTTCTCTGTGTAGCTTTGCGCCTTTCCTGGAACTCACTTGGTAGCCCAAGCTGGCCTTGAACTCACAGAGATCCGCCTGGCTCTGCCTCCCGAGTGCTGGGATTAAAGGCGTGGGCCACCACCACCCGGCCCATATTGGTAACTTCTTAAAGTTTCCTTTTTTGAGTAGACGTTCATATATTAATTATGTTGTCTTTAAAATTAGATTGCATCTTCTATATGAAAGTATTTTTTATGTTTTCTGATTTATATACTAATTTTCTTACAGCTGTTATACAATAAAGCTGATGTAGAATGTGTGGTTTTTGCAAATGTAACAACTGATAAAATTTTATACTAGTAAAAATATTCTTTTCTATGTGAGGAGGATACATATGTGTGGAGAGTACATGTGTGCGCGCATGAACATACTTATCCATGTGTGAGACAGTATGTTTTACTGAACCTGGAGCTCACCTATTTGGCTAGACTGATGGGCCAGGAATCCTCCTGTCTCCATCTCCCCAGAGCTGGGATTATAGTCCCTTCTCAAATGCAAGCTAGAGACCTACACTGAGATAGATCCTAACATTTGCACAGCAAGTCTTTTACCAGCTCAACGAGCTCCCATACCACACCAAAACAGTTTCCAACTGTATTTTGAAAAGTATCCCCCAAAACAAAGACTATTAGAGAGAATTTTTTTTTAAGTCATAAAAACACTAACAATCACCTTCATGTATTAATGTGAGAAAAGACTTTTTACCTGGAATATTTTGCACCCATCATCTTAGAAACTTGTGAAAATCTTACCTAAAGGTGTCATTTGGTAAGAAACACATCGATGTCTCCACAAAGAAATGGCAGATCTCTCTCGATTCTGCAGTTCTTTTAGTCTTTCTGCTAGTCCGCCTCTGTTTAATGAATTATAATATACTATGTTTAAATAAAAGGAAAAGCACTCATAACAGTTGCAGCTTTTACATTTCACACCCCTTAAACAGAAACAGATGAAACAGGGAAACCCTTTGTATTATATTCCCTGTCTGGGTATCATTTCCAATTCCTAGTTTTCTTAGAAGGTCTATTTCCTGATTCTCATCAAAGTTGGGCTGCTATTGTACTCATAAAATCTGACAGTTAAGTCAGCATGGTTCCCTTTCTACACTTTAAACTTTTCACTCCTTAGCTGTGCTGGCATTTACTGCCTGCACCCCTCACTTGGCTAGGGTCAGAAAACGCTGCATCCTCTCATGCAAACAGGGTCTCCAAATATGCAAATATATATATGCATAGTGAATAATTCAGAGCCTCAGACAAGAATGAACTTGCCAATCTGTTGGTAAGCACAATAATCAAACAAGAATATTATTTGGACTCCTTAAGATTATTTATTATCAGTCACAAACCACAAGGATCACAAAATCAAGAAAAGTTAAAAATCAAGTTAGAAAGGGAGAAAAAGGTAAAGCAAGAAAAGGGAGTCAAGGGAGGAAGAAAGGAAAGGAGTAAAGGAAGTAAAGTTCTATGGATTCTTCAAATACTTTCCTCTATCTCATCTACCCACCTCATCTAAATTTCTAAATCTGAAATTTACGAGGTTCCTCTCTCCATTAATTCACGCCTAAGAACCCACCACCATCTAGTACCTTAACTTCTAAAGTGTTTAATCAACCACTTCCCATCCAAAATCTGCTGCTCCTACTACTTCACTTCTAACACTGTCACTACTTGACTTCCTGGCAGACAGTCTTCACCCAGAACAGGCAGAGGCTTACTGCTCTGTCTCCTGCATATAAAAACATGCTTGGCACACAAAAGGTCCTCTGTAGGGTTTGGAACAGTATGTTCTAGAACTGGATTACATCACCTACACCATTAAAATCACTCTAATTTCAAGCACAACAGCCTCCCCACACACTGCTTCCTTCCGGGTAACTGAACCCAGAGCCATACACATGCTAGACAAACACTCTATCACTGAATCAGATTCCTAGTACCTGGATTTCTGAGATGAGATTAACTAAAGAGAACTCAAGTTTGACTTCAAAATCACCATGTCACCCAGGCTTGTCTTGGACTACAATCCTACCACTTGTAGTATGGTTAGAGGTGTGCACTATCATATCCAATTACCACTCTTCTGAAGCCACAACGTTATTTGGGGCATTGTTGGATTCAGATTGGCATAACTGTGACTATCTTGAGTTATAATGTCCACCAAGTATTACTAGAGGGTTTCACTTTTGGCATTTCCCACTATGATACAAATAAACTAAACCATCAGAGTGGTATGTATAGTTTTATGATTGGCTCCATCAGCATCAGGAATGTGTTTGATGTCCCTGATACTAGCTTCATATTGGCCATGTCCGTTTCAGCCTGGATGAGGTCACTTTTGTCTTGACCATTTAATAAGCCCCTTTCCTTTGACTCAGATCACATGAACCCACTGGTCTTCCTGCTGTACACAAACAAACTCCTGCAACGGTGTCACTGCCTATACTCTGCGTAATCGTGGATCTTCCTTGCTCTTTGGTCTCACACACTTTCCATGGTTTTTGGATACTAGGAAGTGGTTTTTCTAGAATGGGTATACAACCTTGTGCCTTATTTATAAAAACATGAGAATGGATATAAATTTTCTCAGAATAATGCATGCATCCCATTATTTGTCTCTGCAAATATTATTTCTGGAAATACTGTATTATTTCTGGAAATACTGTTCTCTGCAACTACTCTAGGGATGAGATCCTTTCATGACATAATCAGCTAAGTCTCTTCATCCAGAGTGAGTTTGGGCATCAGGGCTTTTGTACCACCCACATTTTAGCCACTGCTCTCAGTTTGCTGTGGAAACAGTGTTATGACCCCATAATCCTCACAACTGTGTCTTCTTCCACTGTGGCACATTCTCCAAGGAGCTCTCTGTCACTTTTAGTTTAAGGCACTGCTGGACATGGGTTCCTTCTCACTCTCATTGTTTTTTTGTCTAGGGACAGGACATTATTTTGTTTCAATTTATAACAAAGACACCTTGTACAACATGAGGTTGTGACATGTCTCTACAGGCTCCTGAATAAAACCTGCTTGGTTCACAAAGGCCAGCCATGGACTGATACACTAATAACAAGCATTTTCATCCACCCTGGCTCTCCTCAGCCATATGAGGTATTTTTATCCATCAATCAAGGCTCTCGTATTTTCTTGCATTTTTAAGCATTAATTTGGCCACTTTCTCTAACCATACTCATGCCATAAAGGTAAGCTAATGGACTTATATTTATTTTTATCTTTCTCTTTATAAGTTATATTTAATAATGAAACAGTGATTCGCCTGTCTCTATCTAACTGAGCACCTATAATACTGACGTTGAATAAAATCTGATAAGCCAAACAACATATTTCCACTAAGGAAAGCAGCATGCAAGTTAGTCATGACCAAATCCACTACTGCTCCACTTGAATGAACAACTTCATAAACTGGCTCCAAAACAGGCTTACAAATTGTCTATCAAAACCAGAATTTTATTTTGTCAATTTTCTTTCTCAGTTAAACAAATTTAAATTAACAAATTTTAAAATTAAAGTCTCAGTCGATATTTTAAAGACAGAGAAGAACTAATGAACAGGAAATTACAAAGATGATTTAACCTTAAGAGCTTCTTTGTTGCTGAATTTTCTGGAGTCTTGGGAAACTTGGCTGTATATTTCTGGGGTGTGCTCAATATGGGCTCAGTTGAATTTGCCCCTGAGTCAGTCTGTCTGTTCAAAGAGTGTCTTGCATCTGATTTAAAATCCATCTGGTATTTGTGAGGGGATTCTGAATCAATGAAGAGGGCATTCTCTGGGTCATCTTCTTTGTCACTATCTGATGAATACTCCACAATTTCTGTAGAAATTGGCTGGAAAAAATTAAAAGAGATGTAATTAAATATTCTTCATTTAACCCCACATGCATACATGGCTATCATTGTTTTGACAAAAAACTTAATACTCAAAAATAAAGACAAGAATATGTTAAACTAGTTGTGAGCCAGGCATTATTTTATAGACTCCATCAAAATCAACTCAAGTGTTTTTTTTATCATCCTTCAGCAAACCAATGGCATGTGCCATATGTACTGGAGTCTCTAATGTAAGCTAGTAACATAACTGAGAGTCTAAAAGCAGTCAGTATCTGACACTCATTGGGGGGAAAAAGATTATTTCTTAGCTTTTAAATTTTAACAAGGAGATAACATTCATTATTTGTCATGAACCAAATAAAAAGATACTGTCTCTTTAAGTATAAAGCATTTTAATTCAGTAATGGAGCCACTTAGAGCAAATACGAAAACTTGCCTTTTCTGGTACAATTCCAATATATTTTCTAGAGTCCAGTTAGAAATCTTTAACATAAACAGGGATTATTTAAGAATGTGAGTAATTGCCTAACATTTCTTAAAACATTTCTTCCTGGTTTTATTCAAATTTCTGAACTTGTAAAATAAGATTATTTTTAAAAGTAGATCAGAAAACCAAAATTTGCATCATAGGGCCATCTTGTAGAATCTAATACTTTCTTTTGATGCCTTCTGTCTTTGCTCTGACACATACTAAGTGTGCTGGATTTTAATGCCAACTTGACACAGGCCAGAGTCATCTGGGAAGAAGGAACATCAGCTGAAAAACTGTCATCATGAAACTGGCCAGTAGAGCATTTTCTAATTAGTGACTGACATGGAAGCACCCAGCCCCTTGGGGTGGTACTACTCCTGGCAGGTAATCCTGGGAGAGTAAAAGAAAGCACAATTGAGCAAGCCATAAGCAGCATTACTCCATGGCCTCTTTATCAGCTCCAGCCTGCACATTTCTGCTTGAGTTCCTGCCCTGATCTCCTCAGACGATGTTTGTGAGGGGGAAGTGTAAGGGAAATAAACCCTTTCTTCCCCAAAATACTTTTGGTCATGGTGTTCTGTTAACAGCAATAGAAAGCCTAATTAAAACAACTTAAGATTTCTAAACATGATGAAATTTTATTTTCATATTACTTGGTTTTACAGGTCAGTTACAAGTTGTTCTAGTTTTAGTAATAATTTATCCTTCAACATTTTAATTTTGCATATTTCAGCAGCCTTAAATTATTTACTATCTATACAAAATATAAATTTATTAAAAGTATACTTCGTCATTAGCTGAATGGGACTTTTAAAAACAATTATTTGAAATATATGTTTGTGCTCCATCCTTAGGAGCTCATCTATTTGCTGGATTAATATGGACCACACATCCCTGGTAATACAGGAGGCTTTTGAGTAAAAGCAGGAAGCAGAGTGTGAGCATGTATGTGCATTGTTACTGAAGCAGCTAGAGTTTGCTATGTGCACAGCTTACTGCACTGGGTCTTTTCTGAAATTATATCATTATGTACATGTGAAGAGTCTTTAAAACAATACTATCCAGTCCTGTATCATCTAAGAAATAGTTTTGGTAGGTATCGTCACAGTTTTTTGTTTGTTTGTTTGTTTGTTTTGTTTTGTTTTTCGATACAGGGTTTCTCTGTGTAGCTTTGCGCCTTTCCTGGAACTCTCTCTGTATCCCAGGCTGGATCACTAGTTAGGGACAAGACAAGGAAATTAAAGGGATACAAACTGGAAAGAGTCAAATTATTCCTATTTGAATATGATATACAAAAGAAATCCAAAAAATTCTACCAGAAAACTTTTAGAATTGATCTACACTTTCAGAAAAGTGTTAATACATGGAATTGACCTATAAAAATCAGTTACATTTATATATACCCAAAACAATCATTCCGAGAAAGAGACCTTTGAAACATTCATCTTCAAAATAGAATCAAAATAAAATAAAATAAATAATCTAGGAATAAATATGACCAGGAAGATGAGAGACTGCTTTATGAAAACTTTAAAGAAAGATCAAAGAAGACACTAGAACTTGAGAAGACTTTCAGTGTTCATGGATTGGTAGAATTATTGTAAAAACGACTACCCTACCAAAAAAAAACTTGCAAATTCAATGCTATCCCAATAAAAATCCCCCAAATCACAGGGACCCTCAGAAGACCCCAGATAACTAAAGTATTTCTGAGTATAAAGTACAATGTTGGAGGTACTACTATACCAGTTTTCATGCTGTATCACCAAACTATTATAAATAGTAGGGTACTAGCAAAAACAACAACAACAAAAGACCCAAACAAACAAACAAAAAAACTAGACATATCAATCATTGGAGCAAAAATTAAAGACCTATACATGATGTCTTAGGGTTACTATTGCTGTGATAGAACACCATGACCAAAGCAAGCTAGGGAGGAAAGGGGTTTACTAGGCTTATGCTTCCTCATCACTGTTTATCACTGAAGGAAGTCAGGACAGGAACTGAAACACAGCAGGAACCCAGAGACAAGAGCTGATGCAGAGGCCACAGAGGGTTGCTCTTGATGTGATTTTGGAACCAAAGTAAACTTTCTTTTGCAGTGTTTTATAAGGAATCAGGTTCAGGCTCTATCATGCCTCCAATGTACTTTGAATCCTCTTCACATTTGCCTATGAGTCTGTGGCGCAAGCTGTGTCTTTCTAGGATAGTGAAAAGGACTGGGATAATAAAAACTCTGCCTCATTCCTGACATTAATGGAATTGCTTTGAGGTCTTCATTATTTAGGCTGATGTTGGCTATGGGTTTGTCATATACAGCTTTTATTTTGTTACAGTATGTTCCTCCAGTCCTTTTCTCTCTAGGACTTCTATAATGATAGGATGGTGGATTTTGTCAGAGGCCTTTTCTGTGTCTATTTAGATGATCATAATTTGTCTTTAAGGCAGTTTAGATGGTTTATTACATTTATTGAGTCACATATGTTGAACCATTCTTGCTCTGATTTTATTATTTCTTGCCATCTATTGGATTTGGGTTTGGTTTGTTCTTATTTTTCCAAATTGCTGAGTTGCACCATGAAGTTATTTGTCCTCTTTCTGATGTTTTAATATAGATGTTTGGAGCTATAAAACATCCCTCTTAGTACTGCTTTTAATGTGTTCCAGAGGTTTTGTTGCTCTGTATTTTCACTTTCACTTAATTCTAGGAAGCCAAAATTTTTCTTTTTTGACTTGTTCTTTGACTCAAATATAATTCTGATTGAAGTAACCCAGACTGAGAAAGAAAAATGTCACACATTCTTTCTCATTTCTGGATACAAGCTCTTAATCTTTATTTGCATATATAACCTGGAGTAACTGCAGAAACCAGGAAAGGAAAAAGGGTACATAGTGGGAGAGGTCAGGGTGTTATTCTAGAAGTGAGGCTAGTAGAATACAGGAGCAAGGAAGGGAAAAATTGGAAAACTGGATTATTTTCCAGTAGGGGTAGGGGAGAGGAAGGCAATGCAGAGGGCAAGGAAGGGAGGTGGGATAATAATACAAAGGAAGCTTGAAAACCCCACAGGGTTTTTCTTTATGTTTACTTTAAATATATATATGAACACATATTCATAGTTTAAATGAAGTTATACGACCAGGGGTGATGATGCTCCCCCAAAGGAGCCATAGATGACCTAACAAACCAATGCCAAGAATGAGAAACCTCTCTTCAAGTTGTTGAAGAGAGTCTAAGAGATGCCTACCTATCCTCAGCTAAATCACCACAAATTAGAAATTTTTCCTTATGAATCATTTTAAGAATAGGAGATGATTATTTCTAATATATTAGAAACAGAAAAAAATTTGACATATCAAAAGCTTAAAAGCGCCGGGCGGTGGTGGCGCACGCCTTTAATCCCAGCACTCGGGAGGCAGAGGCAGGCGGATCTCTGTGAGTTCGAGGCCAGCCTGG
>CABHPQ010158898.1:26795-36832 GCA_902168405.1 Peromyscus aztecus
AAAAAAAAAAAAAAAAAAAAAAGCTTAAAAGCTATCATCAATATATAAGAGAACATACACCATATTTGTCTTTGTGGATCTGGGCAACTTTTCTCAAAAAGACTGTTCCTAGTTCCTTCTATTTACCTTCAATTTTCATAATTTCATAGAGTAGCAATGACAAAGCATCTCAAAGTAGTTTTAACTTGCATTTCCCTAATGCCTGAGGATGTTAAACTTTTTAAAAGTGTTTCTCAGCCATTTGTGTTTCATCTTTTGAGAATTCTCTGCTTAGTTCTGTGCCCATTTAAAAAAAAAAAACTTTCTTTGATGGTCAGTTTCTTTAATTCTTTATATATTTTAGATAACAGCCCTCTACCAAATGTATAATTGGTAAAGAACTTTTCCCATTCTGTTACTTTGGCTGAATGATGGTGTCTTGTGCCACACAGAAGCTTTTCAGTTTCATGAGGTCCCATTTATTAATTGTTGGTTATAGTGCCCCGCTATTGGTGCCCTGTTCAGAAAGTCTTTTCCTGTGCCAACGAGTTCAGTTCAAGACTATTCCCCATTTTCCCTGCTATTAAATTAAGGGTATCTGTACTTATGTTGGATCAACACTTGGAGTTGAGGTTTGTGCACAGTGATAAATATGGATATATTTTCATTCATGCAACCATCCAGTCTGACCAGCAACATTTGCTGAAGACGCTGTCTTTTCTCTAATGTGTATTTTTAGCTTCTTTATCAAAATCAGGCACCTGTACCAATGAAGAGTTATGTCAAAGTCTTTGATTCCACTGATTAATGTAGCTGTTTTTTATGGCAATATCATGTTGTTTTCATTGCTATAGCTCTGTAGTAAAATCTGAGACAGGAAAAGGTGATATTCCCAGCAGTTCTTTTATTATTCAGCATTGTTTCAGCTATTCCCTTTTGTTGTTGTTGTATTTCCATATGAAATTGAAGAGACTATTTTTCCAATTTCTGTGAAGATTCTGTTGAATTTTTGATGGTGATGGCACTGAATCTGTTGATTGCTTTAGGAACAATTGCTGTTTTCACCATATTAATTCTATCCAATGAGCACAGGAAATCTGTGCATCTTCTCGTGTTTTCTTTAATTAAAAGAAATTTTCTAACTATAATTCTTTCACACGCTTGATTAGAAGTAACCCAAGACTTTTTGTACTCTAGACCACTGTGAAGGTATGTTTCCCTGATTGCTTTCTCAGAATTCTGTCATTTCTATATAGGAAATCTACTGGGTCTTTTTGTGTTAATTTTGTATCCTGCTACTTTGCTGAGAGTGCTTATCATCTGTATCCAGTTTCCTGGTAGAAGATTTAGGGTCTCTTATATATAAAATTGTATCTTCTGTAAATAAAGATACTTTGACTTTTTCCTTTCCTATTTATATCCCCTTGATCTCCTTCAGTTGTCATATTGTTCTAGCTAAGTCATCAAGGACTATATTGAATAGATATGAAGAGTGATCATCCTGTTGTTTATTCGGGTGCAATTACTTTGAGTTTCTCTCTATTTTTGTTGGTGTTGGATGTGGGCTTACTGTAAATTGCCTTTATTCTGTTGGTGTTTGTCCCTTGTATCTCGAGTCTCTTTAAGACTTTTATCTGGAAGGGATGCTGGATTTTGTCAAAGGCCTTTGTATCTAATGAGATAATTGTACGTTTTTTGTCTTTCAGTCTGTTTATACCATTTATAGCATTTATTGTTTTACACATGTTGAACCATCGATACCATCTGGAATAAAGTCAACATGATCATGGTGGACAATGTTTTTGATGTGTTCTTGGATTTAGTTTGCAATTATTTTAATTGAGAATTTATACATCTATGTTCATAAGGAATATTGATCTATAATTCTTTTTTTGTTGTTGGAACTTTTGTGGTTCTGGTGTCAGGGTAGTAGTGGCCACAGGCAAGACAGTTGTGTAGCTTGATCTGCTTGGGGGGCCCCCTGGCGGTAGGATTAGAATCCATCCCTGGTGCATGAGTGGATTTTTTTGGAGCCCACTACCTATGATAGGACACCTTGTGCAGCCTTGAGGCAGGGGGAAGGGCTTGGACTTGCCTCTACTGGTTGTGTCTCCCCATGGGAAGCCTTGCCTTCTTGTGGGGGGGGGAGGGGGGGGGGGTTGGGAGGGGGAGGCTGGGGGCAGGAGGACGGAAAACAGGGGACCTTTGATTGGTGTGTAAAATGAATGAAAAAAATTTTCTTAATAAAAAAAATTTGGAAATGTTCCTCCAATTTCTATTTTGCAGAATAATTTGAGTAGCGTTAGTGTTAATTCTTTGAAAATCTAGTAGGATTCTGTGCTGAATCTATTTGGCCTTGGGCTTTTTGATTGGGAGAATTTTAACTACTATTTCTATTTCACTAAGGGTTATGAATCAGTTTAAATTGATTATTTGACCTTGTTTTAACTTTATTAGGTTATATGTATCAAGAAATTCACCCATTTCTTTTCAAAAAGTGTTCCAAGGAATCTGAATTTCTTCAATGTCTGTTGTAATATTCCCTTCCTCAACTCTTATTTTATTAGTTTGAATCTTTCCTTTCCATCCTCTGGTTAATTTCACTAAAGGTTTGTCAATGTTGTTGATCTTGTCAAGGAACCAATTCTTTATTTCACCGATTCTTTATATTCCTTTTTGTTTCCATTATTTATTTCAGCCCTGAGTTTATTTCTCCCTTCTACTCTTTTTGGCATTATTTCTTCTTGTTGTTCTATAGCTTTCATGTGTCACTGAACGACTAATACGAGATTCCTCCAGTTTTTAATATAGGCACTCTGTATCACGAACTTGCCACTGTGACATGCCTTCACATGGGTCACATGGGTTTGGATATGCTGTGTTTTCATTTTATTTTGATTCTAAACAGTTCATTATTTTCTTCTTGATTTCTGTCCTGACTCTGTTTTCATGCAGTAGTAAGTTGTCCTGTTTCTATGAGTTTGTATACTTGCTGCTGTTTCTATTGTTTTTGAAATCCAAGGTGGTCAGACAGGATACAGGGTGTTACTTCAGTGTTCTTGTATCTGTTAAGACTTCCTTTGTGTCCAAGTATGTGGTCAATTTTAGAGAAATTTCTATGAACTGCTGAGAAGAAAGTATATTCTGGAACTATGATGTCTGAAGTATTTCTTGATATAGGTATCTTGTCTGGTCTTTTCTGGGTGAGTATTCTGTTTTGGTTGCTTTGCCCACTCTGGATCCTAGACACTTTTGGTAGATGGAAAAAACAGAGTGTTTCTATGGGTCAATGGGTAACACAGAGTAATGGAAATGGTGTAGGCTGAGAGAATAGCAGGACAGAGCCGGGGGACCCTAGGACTGAACCAAGAGATTGAGTCCCCAGGGAATGGAAGTAAGGTAGGAGGAAGGGTTCCTGTAAGCAGGTTGCAGCAGGACTAAGCAGAAGTCTGGAAAGACTAAATGGAAGACAAGAAAGAAGTAGAGAAAATTGCCTACCTATATCTCAGCCTAGTGTTGCCACTAGGGATCCCATCCCTGGTTAAAAAAAATGTTTCTGCAAGTCAGCAGCTAGCACAAAGGAATACAGAGGGGCTAGAAACAAAGACTGAGCAATTCTACACAATAGCTTTAAAAAAAAAGACAACAACTGCTAGCAAGGATATGGGAAGCAGGGAACACTCATGCACTGTTGGGGAAATTGCAAACTGGTAAAACCTCTATAAAAAAAAAAACAAAACAGTGAGCTGTTTCTTTTAAAAACTAGGAGCAAGTCTTCCATATGACCCAGCTATTCCATTCTAGGGCATATATCTAAGGAATTTAAGTTCCAACTACAGAGACATAAATTGAACCATGTTCACAGAAAACAGAAATAGCTAGATGTTCATCAACAGATAAACGGATAATGAAAATGTGGTACCTATACTTAATGAGTTTTATTTAGCTAGAATGAAAGACGAAATTTACAGATCAATGCATTGAGCTGGAAAACATTATCGTGAGTGAAGTAATACATATGCAGAAGAAGAAATGCTGAATATAATACAGGATACTAGAAATTAACCACTGACAGGGAGGGGGGAAAATCTTATGAGATGTGGAATAGTAGAACACAGTTAATATGAAGGAGAAAGGGGAAATCATGGGTTGGCAGGTTTTAAAACTTAGAGAGATGACAGTGTATGGCAGAGGCATGGCAGGAGGAGAAATAACTAACACTACCTATATTTTTAAAAGCTATACGGAAACCTACTATTTTATGAGTCTCTCTCTCTCTCTCTCTCTCTCTCTCTCTCTCTCTCTCTCTCTCTCTCTCTCCCTTCCTCCCTCCCTCCCTCCCCATATTTAATTAAGAGTTTAATTAGAGTTACTCTATATAAGGGACAATGTTCCTCCCAGAAACCAGAAGTTGCCAAATGAAAACCTAGTTCCAGGCTAAGGATACCTTCTTTTGAGTTGTTGGTTAGGAACATCCTTCAGATCCTTCTACTGACCTATTGCCATTGCTCTACTTTCCCACCAGAACTTGACTCTAAGACAGTATTGCTGAAGACACCACTAGAGTCACAACACATAGAAAATCAAGTTGGTACTGACCAAGAAGCTTCCTCTTTGGTGGCTACCCTTTATAGTACTGAAAGATGCAGGGTAGGTTGTGGAATTGGAGGATGACATTAACAGGCTTATACATCTGTGAACCTTGTAAACTATTAATAATAACTAGCATGGCAAGATATGTTTATGGGTGTAATAGTGGCACAAATATTACAGGAATAATCAGCTATTTCCTGAATGGATTTAAGACCCAGTACTTAGAAGGAAAAACATTTCTGGTCCCTGGTGCATGGTTGGGGGTGTTAATAGGCCACCGGACTGACCTAACTATTCTGTTAAATTATTGTCAAACTTCCTCCTAAATTCTTATCTCTACACCCATAGGTTAGTGTAGCTATCTGTCTCAAAACTCATCAGGGAAGTTTCATTGAACAATGAACAGAGATGAATAGTGAAACTCACAAGTAGAGAAAAGAACAAGTATCTGGAGAGTCCTGGCCATAAACAGAACATCAATACAAATGAACGACAAATACTTTTAAAACTGTTTAACATCTTTAACTGCCATGGAAATGCAAATTAAAACCACTCTGATGATTGGAATCATGGCTTAATTAATAGAGTGAAGACTTGGTTTGATCCCAAATCCTGCAAATCATGGTCCTGCACAACTGTAATACCAGAACTTGGTAGCTAGAGGCCTGAGGACCAGAATCCCAAGATCATTTTGTTATCCAGCAAGTTCCAGGGCATCTGAGATTAATGAAATTCTGTCCCCAAAACAAAATGATAAAGCAACTTTTAAAAATACTTTGAGATTCCATATTAACTGAGTCAGAATAACTACCGTCAAAACAAAAATGTTGGTGAGGATATGGAAGAGGACCCTTATTCAGTGTTGTATATGGAAACTGGTAAAATTAATGTGGAAACTAAAAATAGAATTGGATCAGCAAGATGGGTAAGGGCATAAAGGCTCCTGTTTTCAATCTTGATGACCTGAGAACATCTAAAACCCACATGGTAGAAGAGAGCTAACTCCCACATGCACATGAAGGGTTTTTAAAAAATACTTACCATATGATTCAGCTATATCATTCTTGAGTAAATATATAATGAACACTATATCTAATCACAAAGATGCTTATACATGAGTTTATTCTTACTCTATCCACAATAATAAGGAAATGAAATCAGCCTTGATACCTATCAAATGATACATATATAATGAAAATGTGGTGTGTATGTGTGTATATATATATGAAATTTTAATCAGCTATAAAAAATAAAATTTGCAGGAAAATTATGAAACTGAAAAATGTGATACTAAGTTAGATAACCCAAACTCAGAAAGACAGATACCACATGTTCTCTATCATATGCATATCTTACCTGCTAGTTTTTATTTATTTACATTTTGATGGGAGTGATTAGAAGACAGCAAGAAACTAACAAAAGGACCTATAAGAAGAAAAGAAAGAAACTCTAAGAAGTGTGACTGTAATAAAACACATGTGATATGAAAGTAGTGAGGAAATAATAGGGCATGGCTTAAACAAACAGGGAAGAAAGGGAAATAGAGCAGAGAAGGTGGTCAAGAGAATCAACCACAAATAAGGGATGAATATCCCTTCTTTGGAAATTGCTTCAAAGCTGAGATGAAGTATTAGGGGGAAGCTTGTTGCTATTACTGCTGTTTCACTGAGTGACAGAACCATAAGACATAAAAGGCTTGCATGATATTTTGGAGTGGCAAGCTATTAAAGGAAGATAAAGCTGGATTTGGCATCACTCACAAGTCAAGAGGTCCTTAGTTGTAAGGACTGACAATGTAGATGGTCATAGTTGATATTTTGGAGACAAAATTCATTGGAAATTTAATTGCCTATAATCTAGAAGATACCAGTGATACTAGAAAGTTAAGTAAGCAGAGGCCAAAGACAGAGTGGAATTAAAAACATAAAAGGGGATATGTTTGCTAACTTAAAAAGCTACCTAGGACTATCCTAGCCAGATCTGCATGAAATTTTTTATTTAGGCCCTTGAGTAACTTGATATTTGAGAGGTTTTCCTCTACTTCTCTTGAGGTTTTGACCCAGAAGCAGGTCTCACAAAGAATGGTGCATGTGCCTCTTTATTCTTCAGTAAGCATATCCAGATTCCTCTGGCCTTGAAAGATGACTCCTGCTAGAGTTTAAGTTCTGTTGCTGTGTCTTTGTAGCACCTACTGTGGCCTTCCATGTAGACTATAGACTGAGACAGAGAATTGTGGCAATCACTTATGCAGCTGAGATTCTCACTGGCCAAAGGAGTTCTTGAAAAATGGACCAGCCCAAAAATGTCTGTTCCAGAACTGTGACTACTACTCTAGTGTATTAATACCAAACTGGATGCTAGGTATGTCTTGGATTCTATTTGTGTTATGTTTAAAGCTAAATGAAGGACCCAGCACTGGAACATCCCCTTCCTTGTGATGGAAACAAAGGCAACTTTTCTGATCAAAGTCTAGGCTCTACCTACATTCTGTTAGTGGAAGCCATTGATATGGCAGGCGAGTATGATCTCAGGGCCTTCTTTTCCATCCTGTCTAACTGTGTAATACAAGAATCTAGAATGGTTAGAGGAATTAACCAGGTCTTCTATGGCCAGAAAATACACTTGAAGAGACACCTTATCTATCAATACTGAGTTTCTTTATGAAGATATCCAACAATTAGATACATTAAGCAAACTTGATATTTGCTTATAGATGGAATTAAATACATGCAGAATGATTAAAACAAAAAGGATAACTGTCAAGAAGCTACACTGCAGGAAAGCTATGGCTATTTAAAGAAGCAATCACCTTGAAATGAGATTGTGCCTTTTATACAAAGAGCATATATATCAAGAACAAAAACAGTACCTTTCAAGGAGAAAGGCCAGCCCCCTGTAGTAAAGGTATGTAAATAAAAAGAAAGCAAGTAGGCCTCAATACAGTATCATACCACATTTGTTTGTTTTTTTTTTTTAATAGAAGTGAATATGAAGTTACAACTCAAGATAAGTAATGATGTCGGCCCAGAAATACTCCAAAAGATCTCCCTGAGATGTCTGAGATGAATTCTCCAAACTGAACAGGGTCCTGTAGGACACTAAGGGCTTAAGAGAGGGAGAGAGCTTATAAAACAATAGAACTCAGAAAGATCATTTCTGAAAGAGGAAATGGGAATCCCCACAGGGCTCACAGAAATGAGCCTGTGATCTTCTTAGTGTGGAAGACTTTTAATTGATAGATGACCTTGAAGCTTACAAGGAAAGGGACTTGACAGTCCAGACAAGTTTTGGCAACATTTTACACAATGGGAGTTATAAAAAGGAATCAATCTCCTGGATTAATATGGGCAGATGATCTCAGAATAGTAGAAGTACAAACTTGTACAGTCACTACGGAAATCAGTGTGGCGGTTCCCCAAAAAGATGGGCATTGATTTACCTTAAGATCCAGCTATAGCACTCTTGGGCATATACCCTAAAGATGATCCATCCTTCCACAGAGACACTTGCTCAATCATGTTCAATGCTCTATTCATAACAGCCAGAAATTAGAAACAGTCTACATGGTACGCAACAGAAAAATGGATTTAAAAAATATGGTACATCTATACAATGGAATATTACTCAACCATTAAAAAAATGATATCATGAAATTTGCAGGCAAATGCTTGGAACTAGGAAAAAAAATCATCCTGACTAAAGTATCCCAGACTCAGAAAGATGAATATGGTATGTATTTGCTTATATATGGATATTAGCTGTGAAGTCAAGAATAACCAAGCTACAATCTTTAGAACCACAGATGGTAGGTATATAGTAAGGTTCTAAAGGAACAGATCTCGATAAGAACAGGAAGTAGACTAGATACCTATGGGTAGATTGCGGGGGGGGGGGGGGGGGTTGGAATAGGAGGATCAAGTGGAAAGGGGAGATAGGGAGGGGTTTTTTGGGAAGGACTAAAGGAAGAGATAGCTAATAAAGGAAGGCATTTGAGGGGTAGGATAGAAACCTAATACAGCAGAAAAATTTCTAAAATATATACATATATGAAGGCGAACTAAATGAAATCACCAAATAATGCAGGAGACAGAGCTCTGACTGACCATCTCTTGTCACCAAACCAGGTTTTCAATACAGGGATTTGGTTTACATTTATTTGAGTTGTTGGCCAAAGGGACCCATGGGAATCTCCAAACAGCCCAGTCTCTTGCCAAGACTTTGCTTTCCACAAACTGTAGCAAGGCTCCATTTGCTGAAGACAACACCAACACAACTCACTGAACATGGAGATATTAAGCTGGTGCCTACATAGAGCCTTTAATCCTAAATTCCAGCATCTTTATTACAGAAATAAAGAATATTCTGCAAACTCTAAAAGGACAAAAATAAACACCAAGCCAGTCACAAAATCTTTATCTACAATGATGCACCACCTGCAAGATATGTCAGGGTAATAGAGGCACAAAGCTTGTGAGAATAACCAACCAATAACTGACTTGCCTTAAGCCCACTCCATGAGATGGAGCCCATACTCAACATGACTTGGGTGACCAAGAACCAGAGACTAGATAGATAGCCCAGGGACCTAGGGGAAAACTAAATAATACTGGTCTAAAAAATAAAAATAAAATGTAATGATAAGGGCCAAGCAGATCTCTATGAGTTCGAGGCCAGCCTGGGCTACAGAGTGAGTTCCATGAAAGGCTCCAAAGCTACACAGAAAAACTCTGTCCAAAACAAAAACAAAAACAAAAAACCAAAAAAAAAAAAAATAAAGTCATGATAAAATGACTCTAAATGATATTCTGCTATACTCATAGATGAGTGCCTTGTTCAGCCATCATCAGAGAGGCTTCCTCCTGCAGCAGATGGAAACAAATACAGAGAACCACAGTCAGACATTACGCAGAGAAAGAAAGACCTTGGAATTCCTAGACGGGATGTTTCCATCACATTCCTCCCCTCAGAGCTCAGGGAACACTGCAGAAGAGGTGGAAAGAGCGTAAGAGCCAGAGGAAGGAGGACACCAAGAAAGCAAGTCTAAATCAACAAGAACAAAGCTCATATGAACTTATAGAAACTGAAGCAGCATATACAGGGCCTGACAGATATGCACCAGGTATATATATGGCTTCTCTGCATATATATGGGGCTTCCAGTTTAGTGTTTTTATGGGACTACTCATGTACAAACAAGTGGGTCACTGGTTCTTGAGCCTTCTCTTGGGTTCTTTTCCTTCTCTTGGTTTATCTTGTCCAACTTGGTTTTGTTTTATCTTAGAATACTTTATTTTGTTATATTCTAAAAACATGAATGAATGATGCTGGGTGGAACATGCCTTTAATCCCAGCACCAGGGAGGCAGAGGTAGGTGGATCTGAGTGTGAAGACAGCCTGGTCTACAGAGCAAGTTCCAGGATAGCCAGGGCTCTGTTATAAAGAGAAACCTGTCTCAAAAGTGAGAGA
>CABHPQ010158899.1:0-22150 GCA_902168405.1 Peromyscus aztecus
CAAGTAGACGTTTTTATTCAATTTAAATTTTGGGGGGGTGAGGTCACAAGGGAGTGAACCTGACATGGGAAGACCAGGGATGTGTGTGATGGAGGTGCAGGATGTAAAATTCCCAAAGAATCAATAAAAATATATTTTAAAAAATTGATGTACCCAACTCTGTAGAGGTCTTGTGCAGATACTCATAGAAAAAGTATGCAATCTCCTAGAAAATAAATAACACAGTATTATGCATAGGTCATTGAAGAAATCAGAAGGAAATGAAATTAATCATAGAATTGAACAAAAATGAAGACAGAACTTAGCAAAGACTATGAAATTCAATGAAGGCATTCTTAAGAGGGACTTTAATAGTTATAAATATTTATATTATAAAATCAAAAAATTATCTTCAATCAATAACTTAATATTGCACATTAAGACATTGTAAAACAAAATCAAACTAACCTCCCAAATCAGTAGACAAGGAGAACTAATTAAGGTACAGGAAATAAATAAAATACACATGTATATTTAATAATAAAAATAAATGAAATACATGTGCAAATATAATAAAAAAATCAATAAAATGAAAAGTTGATTTTTTATAATCATAAACAAGATTGGTAATAGTTTGACTGGGTGAACGAAAAGAAATAGAGAAATTGGGAAAATTTGTAAAACTGAAGCTCAAATGATAAAGTTCACAAGAAAAATTAAACAGATTCAGAAAATATCAAGTACACACCAAAAGTTCCACTGTACTGGAAAATCTTAAAGAAATGGGTGAATTTCGAGCTGCATATGTCCTACTGAAATTAAGACAAAGATGAAACAAATAATTTAGACAGACCTCAGTGCTGGAGTGATTTATCAGTGGATAAGAACACTTGCAGCTCTTGCAGAAGCCCAGTTTGGCTTCCAGAACCAGCGTCAAGGTGCTACAAGCACTACTAACTCCAACTCCAAGGGATCAGATTATCTCTTCTGGTCTCTCCATTTACATACGTTTACAACTATAAATATACATAAAAATACTTTTTAAAATGCTGTAACTAGCCAAACTAGTGGAAGCACATATTTGAACCAATGGCAGAGGACCCCCATGGAATTGGACCAGGCCCTCTGGATAAGTGGGACAGTTAATTAGCTTGAACTGTTTGGGAGGCCCCCAGGCAGTGGAGCTGGGACACTTGGTGCATGGGCTGGCTTTTTGGAGCCTGGGGCCTATGCTGAGATACTTTGCTCAGCCTTGGTGCAGGGAGGAGGGGATTGGACCTGCCTTGGCTGAGTCTGCCAAGCTGGGCTAACTCCCCAGAGGAGACCTTGCCTTGGAGGAGGTGGGAGTGGGGGTGGATTGGGGGGAGGTCTGGGGGGTGGGAGGAGGGAGGACAGGGGAATTCGTGGCTGAAATGTGAAATTAAGTTAATTATAAAATAAAAATACTATAAAAAATGCTGTAATTAAAAACAATAAAGAAAGAGAAGAAATTAACCTAAAACAAACAACAGAGTAGAAACAATAAATTAAAAATAAAAGTCTCAAAGACAAATAGCCCAATTCTAGGTGTATTCAACACAGAATTCTAGAAGACCTTCAAAGAAGAACTAACTCCAATGCTTCCCAAATCATTACATGAAACACAAAAAGGAGGGAATTGTCCAAGTTTTTGTAGTCAGTATTTTTCTGATTTCAAAACCATACAGACACAACTAAAAAGTAAAATCACAGACTATCTCCCTGATGAACACAAACACAAATTTTCAATAAAAATCTGGGAAACTGAATTCAATAACAAATCAAAAATATTATCCTCTGTGATGAAATTGGCTTCAATAAAGTCATGCTGGGGAGGTTAACTATATGGAAATTTATAAATGTTATTCACAACATAAATAGTTTCACAGCATTACCTAAATATTTGCAGGAAAGGCACTTGACAAAATACACTATTTCTTCATCCATTGAAAAACTAGGGATGGAAGGAGCATATCTCATCTTAGTACAGGTTATATATAAAAAATCTATAGCTTTCTTCATGTTAAATGTACAAAGAACATGAAGCATTCCCATTCAATTATGAGCAAGATGAGAGAGTCTTATCTCTCCCCACTCCTATTGAATATGATGCTTCAAGTCATAGTTGCAATTGATAAAGAGAAGGAAATAAATGTGTAATGAATAGGAAAACAAATTTTCAAATGTCCCTATCTGTAGCTGACGTGATTCCATATATAAAAGACTCTAAAAACTACATCACAAAACTCTTAGAGGTTGCAAAGAAGTGGCATGTTGTAAAAGTAACATTCCAAAATTAGTACTGTCCTATATAGCAAGGAAAGATCGGTGAAACATGAAATCAGGGGAACAATCCTTTTCACAATAGCCTTAGAATAAATGTGGAATAAACTTAGCCAAGTAAAACACCTCTACAATGAAATGAAAAATTAAAAAACAAACAAACAAACAAGAACTAAGGAAAGAATGTGAAGAAAATGATAGAATGGAAAAACTCATGCTCATAGATCAGTAAGTTCAATACTATGAAAATTGACATTTTATTACAACCATATACAAATATAATACAATCCCAATCATAATGTCAACTCAAATATTAACAAAAATAGAAAAAATAAACAATTCTTATCAAAAGATCTTGGATATTTAAAGAATATTGGATATATTTCTTCAGATATAACTGTAAGGACACTGCTGAGAATGTTCTCACACTTGATTACAAGTTATACTTCAGAGTTCTAGTAACAAACAAGCATGGGACTGGCATGAGATAGACACTAGGTCAAAGTAACAGAACTGAGAAACCAAATGTAAATTCACACAATTATAGCCACCTAATTCTTGACAAAGAAGTGAGAACTACACACTCAAGAAAAGACATCCTCCTCAACAAATGATGTTGGTTAAAGTAAATATTTAAATGTGAAGAATAAATTCTGCTTGTTATCACTCACCTTAGGCAAAAGACAATTATTAGCATAAGTGAACACTTTTTGAACAGAATTACTTTGCCCAGGATTTTCACTGGCTATTGATATATGGGGATTCATGATGTTTCTTACTGCACACACACACACACACACACACACACACACACACACACACACACACACACACAAGAAAAAAAAACTGACAAAGGGGAGAAGATCGGAACAGTATAGGAGAAAAATCTTTGCCACCGAAGCAACTGATAGAGAATTAGTTTATACTTTACAGAATAAGAATATACAGATAGATTAAAAACTAAACATCACATATACAAGCATTTAGTGAATGTCTTAGTTACTACTCTATTTCTGTGAAGAGATATCATGACCAGGTGAATCTTATAAAAGAAAGCATTTAACTGGAGGCTTGCTTACAGCTTCAGAGGTTGTGTCTATGGCCATCATGACAGGGAGCACAGCAGCATACAGGTAGTCCCTCCTAGTTGGAGAGAGAGAGAGAGAGAGAGAGAGAGAGAGAGAGAGAGAGAGAGAGAGAGGCTGGGGGGCATGAGTTTCTGAAATCTCAAAGCTCACTCCCAGTGACACACTTCCTCCAATAAGACTACACATCCTTATCTTTCTCCAAACAGTTCCACTAATTAAGGACAAAACATTCAAATATATAATGGCCATGGAGGCCATTCAAATTAAACCACCACAGGGAATTAAGAGTTCTCCAAAATCTCATACACCAAATCACCACATTTGTAATCTAATGAAATATAAAATGTTTTATTATACAGCTTTACAGCTACAATGAGTTCATGATTACCATGTATATGACTGTGCCATGTTCAAGTATCTTTCTTGCCTTTTACATTCTTTCTGCCAACTTCAGCAATAACCCCTGGTGGGTGACACAGCTGTCCTACTTAGTGCCAAGCACTCTATCATCACACATTATGTCACTTGGCCATCCAAGGTTTTCTTCTGTACCCTCAACCTACTTCAGTAAGATGTTTGACAAAAGCTTGATGCACCTCTAATCTAAGCGCATAAACAATGGTGTTTATAAGGGAGTTTGACAATATGATCTTTTAGCAAATCAAAGGTGGTATGCGCCCCCTGCAGTCTCTGATCACCCAGACTCTTAAGCATGTTTACAGACATGACCTGGTTATAAATGTGGTGATTGATGTGGACTAGTTTTTTCTTCATCTTTATTCTCATCATATCTGTCTGTTTCTCTTTTTTTTATTCCTGACCTTTAAAATGCTCAAAAAAAATCTTCATATAGATTCTTCTCAGTAAGGGATGCTTTCCTAGAAGGATACTCTGATTAACTATTCTGCAACTTCATCTGTGTTACATACTTGACAAACTTTATCCATGCTGTGTGCTTGGCACTCACATGATATATTTGAGCCAAAAACTAGGCCTGTTTAACCTGCTGTTTTTTGATTATCTTCTTAACTTTCTAATAAATATTGGAAGCATTTGTTTTTAGGCCTTCTTCACAGATTCCAAAATAAATATTTTAGAAATTTAAGGAAGTATATAGAAATTTAAGGCAGGCACAAAGTATGATTTTTTTCAAAAGATAAAATTAGAAAACTTTTGGTACGTGTATATAACAGAAATCCAACATTGAAATCAAGTTAAAGCACATATTCATTACAACTGAATATTTTATTTCATTTCTTTATGAAATTGTTCTTTCTATTATTCTTTTTATCATTTCTTTTATTTTTTGTGACTGTAATTTCATTACATCATTTTCTCCATCCTTTATCCTCTCCAAATTCTCATATATACACCCCCTTGCTCTCACCCAAATTCATGGTCTCTTTTTACATTAATTGTTTAATGCACAAATATATACATATATGCATCTATATTCCTAAGTATAACCTGCTCAGTCTTTATAATGTTACTTATATGTATGTTTTCAGGTTTGACCATTTGGCACTGGGAAATATTTGATGTGTTTTTCCTTGGGGAAGACTATTTCCTCACACTTAGATTCCTTAGTTGCTTGTAGCTCTTTGCGTAGTGTTGAGGTGTCATGGTCCTTGCACATTCCACTTTACTGTGTCTATTGTTGCTCTCCTTCAATGCCTTCTTTTTTTAGCCATTATTCTTTATTTTTCTTGTCCCAGACAACCATGTATTTACTTTTGATTCCTATGTATAATTTGTATTCTTATAAAATATCCAAAGCATAAAATATACTGTTAAGTACACTTTGTGGATACTGAATAGTTTATTGCAGTTGTAATGTCAATATTGCCCAAAACATTTTCCTGTGGCAATCTGAACTTGGAAATGTCTTCAAATCATATATGTCGAACTAATGTTTTTTTTTTCTCATTTTTATCGTATCTTTGAAGATGTACAATGTACTTTGATCATATTCACAGTTTTACAAATTCAATAAGAAAACACCAATATCTAATTAAATAAAGAAAAAATGATTTAATAGGAATCTTGGCTATATTTATAAAAATATAAAGATTTTTTTTCATAAGAAAACCTTAAATCAAAATCACAACCCAATGACAGTTCTCATACCCTGGAAAGTTTATGATGCAAGTTAGATATCTATAACTGATGCTAAATTTGTAAAGAAACTAGGGCCCTCCAATCCTGCAAGTGGAAATAAAAACACTAGAGTTCCTTTGGAAAACTATTTTCATTTCCTCAAAAAGAAAAAAAAAAGTGAATTTATGGCTCAGCTACCCACCAATTTGTATAAACACGAGATTTAAAATATATCTTCCCATAAACTTTTGCAGAGAAATGTTTGTGTATTATTGCCAGATCTAAATTCTAAAGAAGACTGAGTTTATTTCAGATGTTATCATGGACATTATAGAGAATTCTATGTGGTTTGTATTTCTTGTATTATTTTTAACACGTTGATTTTTTTTTATCTTTTTATTTTTGTTCCTGCAGATCCATGTCTTCCATTCTACTTTAGACCCCTTGCTAAAAGGTAACCATCTTTTCTATTAAAGGTAACATTTGTGGCAGTTTAATTTCAATTGAATTTTTATTCTTCATTGTGGATTGGTTATGTCTGCTGTGCTCACATATTGATTTTTGTTTTGATTAAGATGTTGCTATTTTCATGAATAGTTACTATATATTTTGTGAATTATTATCAATTAAATTGTTATTGTAAATTCTCTAAAAAATGTAGTATTATACTGCAAATTTTTTAAAACTCAAATGTATGAGAATGTGGTGAGAATTAGATAGTATCTACCTTAAAATATGGGAATACTGTCAATCATTCTCACTTCAACACTGATATTTAAAGCAAGATTACCTCTTTAACAACAGCTTTTTTCTAGATAATAATGACATATTTTTAAATTTAGATGATGCTAGTCTTGACTCAAGCAGTGGGCCCAGGTATCAGAGCTTCAATTTTTAACAATTTTGAAAATGCCTATCATTCTCCAAAATTGTTAGTTCAGAAATAGCATCCTTTGGTGCTACCCAAAGCTGTACAGCAAAATCAAGACATCTCTTGTGAGACTGTTTTTGAAAATGATATTAATAAAATAGAATACTACTTTATCAACTAATACAGGGCCATGGCAAATCACAGCACAGTGTTATTTAGAAGGGGCATTGCTTTCAAATGACTTCTTTTTAATTTGTCTCTTGGAAATATTTCCTCCATGCAGACTGAATACCATCTCATTCAGCGTAGCAAAACTAATATGAGATGTCATTTGAGCTCTCTTCTGTTGTTTTAGGTAAATGTCCAACTTACTCTGTGTATTCTGATCATGATTAGAAATAAATAAATACTTTTAAGTACAGAATAAAAATGTGTGGTTCTGGGGATTGAAGATAGCTTAGCAGTTAGCAACTTGCCATTCCTCTAGAGGATAGAGTTCAGTTCCCAGCACCCAGAATGCAGGTAACTCCAAAGCACCAGTAAAATCTAGTTCTGGAAAATGAATACTCTCTTCTAGAGTCTGTGGGCAACTCTTCTCAAATGCTCACATTCTGCTCATCACCCCACATGTACATATAACTTAAAATAAAATAAAATCATTTAAAAAATAAATGCTGTTATGAAATATTTCCATAAGCACTTTAATCTACTTCAGATCTTCCTTTACCAACACACACACACACACATGCACACGCACACGTGCACGCGCGCACGCACACACACACATGAGAGAGACAGAGACAGAGGGAGATAGAGAGAAAGAGAGGGGGAGAGAGAGCAGGAGAGAGAGAGGTAAAGAGAACTGCGATACTGTTGGGAAAGCTGCTAATCTTTCCAACATATGATATCTACATTACTTTTAGTATTACTCTATGCAAAACAAAACTGCATGATGTTGCAAAGATAAACACTGCTTTAAGATATTAAATTCTTTATAACTTCTTTACTTGGCAGTTTACATAAAATACATTTTATAATATCTGTTTTAGTCCTATCATTAATATGTTAACTTATTGTGTTGAATGTATCTAGTAATGTTATAAAATAATTTTTTAACATTTTAAGTTGTTGTCTCCTATATTTTATCGCTGATTTTTCGTAGGAAAATGAAAGATAACCTCACAAGAATATATATTCTTTATTAAATATGGTTGACAGATTTCCTGTATGTCCCTCAGTATTTAGCTTTGAAAGCAATTATGTGAATGTCTTCCTCTTTTATACCATTTTTCCAAATAATACAAATGAGAATTAGATTAGTTTCTAAACTACAGGGAAAAAAAACAGATAATAAGTTACAAGGTGCAATGTTTATCTAGGCCTGGTGAGCCCACAGCTACCTCTTTTGATCCTCTACTTATGCCAACCAAGTTTTCTGTACTGATTTTCCCAGCTGTATTGATCAATTTTTAATGATTTCTTCATTTTTCCATGTAACTCTTACCAGATACAACCTGTTCTTGTTATAGGAGCAATACAGTGAAATATATACAAATATCTTTTTACTATTAAGCTAACATAACATTTTGCTGAATAAAATATAAAAGAAATCAATCACAACATGCATTAATAATGATAATATTCATTGATTTCAATCTTGAATTCATTAATGAATTCTCAAAAATGTTTCTCCCTCATAACTATTATTTCTGTACTATATTTGCTAGAATTAAAGTTCCCCATGTATCTCTAGAATGATTTTAAATGATGACATTTACAAAAATAGAATCATGCAAAGTATATAGCTTTATATAGAATACACTGCATAGGAGCCTAACATTTACTTTTACCTCTTTTAGATCTGATCTAGGCAGGAGCCCTTGAGCACAGATTAACAAGAGAAAGCTAACATCACAGGGGATAAACATTACATGAAAGAAAACCTCTGCACAAGTCCTATGAAAATAGTGGCTTAGGGTCCTGTTCGTACAGAACTGTCAGCAAAGAATAACATCATTTTAATGAATGATTGCTCAGGGTAAGGTGGTTTTGTTCCCTAGTCTGTAAACTCAGTAAAGGTAAACATGCAAAAAGAAACCTTGTGGAATAAAGTCTATTTATGGATTTTCCTGGTGCCAGACACTGGACTCATTCCAAAGGAGAAAATGTGCACCCAGATTTTAGGCACACATGAGGGAGAGTAAGAAGAACATTTATTAGGTTTCCTGCTTCTTGGTTTCAATACAATATTTATGTCAAAGAGGAGAAGTATTTTGTGGTCACATGTTGCAACTTCATTCTTATACTAATAAATCACACTTGAATAGTGTATATTTTGAAGGTACCCTAATGTTGAATACAAAAATCACTTTATAGAAAAACTGATTAAAATATTAATGCAACCCTTATACATGAGGCTCAGGGAACATCTTGGAAGAGGGGGCAGAGAAATTGATAAAAGCCAGAATGTCGATACCTATTGCTAGATTGTGTCTTCTACATATGACAAAGAAATTGGCCCCATGATACCTTGAAACTATGCTTGTCTAAACAAGATCGGCATAATGATAGCATCAGTTGATATGCCAATGTCGATGGGAAAATCACACTGGACCCCACTCTTTAATGAAGAACCACAAGTAATAATGCTGGATACTGACAAAGGGAAAATTAGTTTTTTCTAGAGAAGAACCAAGGTTACTGAAAGGTTGTCCAGGCCCAAGTGGTCAGCATCAAACACATGTGCATGTGGTCTATGCTAGGAGGGTCATATAAGTCTCTCTCTCTCTCTCTCTCTCTCTCTCTCTCTCTCTCTCTCTCTCTCTCACTCTCTCTCTCTCTCTCTAGATATATATATATATATATATATATATACATATATATACATATACACATATGAAAATTCATGTAACAATGATTGGAGAGAGCAGAGCAAGGTCATGAATTTGAGTGTGAGTAAAAAGTACACTGGAAAAGTTATGGAAGGGGATATAGAAATAATACTCATTTTTGGAATTCTCAAAACAATGGAAAAATTTATTATAAAAATGTTATGACTATTCTGTTGAAAAGATTGATAGTGTAAAAAGCATATAAATTTTAGTTAACAACAATATTTTAGGACTTTTAAATTGATTAAAGAGAGTGGGAACTTTGTCTTTGTATATGTCCAAAAACATGATGATAAAAAGTTTGATGCTGGGGATTTTACAAATATGTAGAACATTTTAATATTTACAAAATTGCAGAGAGTATGAGAGAACAAGAAGGAAGAAGACAGATGAGAAAGTATGATCTGGAACATCAGAGAAATGGAAATGAAACAATGAAACAGTAATGTGAAGGAACAGAAACTGGAGTGTGATGGGGAAATCAGAAGTTCTCTGTGTATTCTGGACTGCAGAGTGCCAAGTGAAGCAGAGAATTGTCAGAACCAGCATGTCAAAATAAGGCCTACAATTTTATTGACAATTTGTTTTTTTCCAATAAGCACAATGCCATGCCATTACAAATCAGAAGTAATGAGGAATGATTAGTTTGGAATGACTGACAGAGAAAAATTCTCAATTCCATTAGAACTAAATTTTTATCTTCATTCAATTTACAATCTGTTTTCCTCATACTGCTTATAAAAATAAGTATATTGATATATAATTTGAAAACATTTCAGTTGATTTATCATCTGGAACTAAACACATCATCCTATTTTCTTCTAGGTACTTTTATTTACTTGCTTGGTATTTACTGAACATAAGTGCTATGTTGAACACATGACTGAAATGAGCTTAGCATCTTTTAGGTATTTAAAGAGCATCACTTGATAATTCAAACAATTATATTTGTTAAATATTGATTTTTACTTTAACAAATAAATGTTTTTATTATTTTTCCTAATACATTTCAAGGTGTATATAGGTATATGGGAATCTGGTTATTCTTATGTAGTCTTTAACAAGCCTTTAAAAAACTTTGGTAAATTTTATTCAGTAATGAATATGGAATCAATTAAAGTGTTATAAAATATTCATGTTATAATGGATAAAATTTTTAAAAATGTTGCTGCTTGAGAATTAATACTCTAACATATCTGTGAGAGAAAAGGCACATAGCTCTCAGTTGCAATTTTTTCTGAAATCTTCATATATTTTTATTTGTTTTCATCAACTGATAGGAAAATAAACTTCAAACCATTGATGAGAGAAAAAGCATAGGGCTGCTTTCAGCAGCATAGGCCAAGTTCACTAATTAGATAGGGGAATGACTTCAGAAGAGTATAAACATTTTCTAGAGAAGGTTTTGCCAAGGATGCTATTACAGCTTTTTTGCATTGAATACAACACGTTACTACCCATTACATGGAATACATACTATATATTCCATAAATACTTTTACCTGGAAAATCAAAATGATCTTAGTTTTTTTATACCTGAGTTGTTCTAATTTAATCAGTTACTAATTTTTCTTTGTTTCATTTATAATATTGGGAATTAAACCCAGTACCTTTCACATGTTAGGTAAGTACTCCATCACAGAACTACTGACCCAATATTTGAAAAGTTTGTTTTGAAAGCCTAATGACAGATGCTCAACACTTCCCTTTGAATTGTTGGTTAGATTCCAGAAATAATACATTCCTTTGCTGTGGCCCTTTGTTTCTCACCATAACTTAGTGATAAGACCCTGTGGAATCCAGTTGATACTAACCAGGAAGCTTCCTCCCTGCTGGCTAGCTTGCATAACATGGAAGATACTATTCACTGAATGGTGAGTGAAAGTAGTCATCAAAGTCTTATCCAGTTGTAACCTATGGAAACTACATTACTTATTAACCATTAAAGATATACCCATTGATCTCTGTGAGTTCAAGGCCAGCCTGGGCTACCAAGTGAGCTCCAGGAAAGGCGCAAAGCTGCACAGAGAAACCCTGTCTCGAAAAACCAAAAAAAAAAAAAAAAAAAAAAAAAGATATGCCCATTGTTTTAACAGAAGCACAAGCATTACTGGGGTAACCAATTGCACTGATTGTATTTAAGGTCCATTCTACATGACCTAACTCAGGCCTAGTTCAGTAAACCTGCCCAAGAACGTGTAGCTGTGGAAGTCACAACTACTACTGTTATTTTAGTTAATGAACATAGTATAAAACTGCCTCCTAAATTCTTATTCATTATCATATATTAGTATAATTTTCATCCCTCATCAGAGAACCTTCTTTTTCTACTAGATGGTATTTAGTTAAAAAAAAATAAGTATTGGGAAACTCTCATTACATGCTTAAATTTTTAATCTTGAATAGTATGTCACTAAGCTTCCTACACTCTGGGTGCAGACTTGTAACTCTCCATCATCTTCTTCTCAAGTGGTATGGGATGCAGGCCTGCCCTGAGCTGTAGCTTCAAAGGTTCTCAATCACTCCGTGATTCTACTTGAGAGTAAGGTAATTATGCCAGCAACAACACATAAAAATATAAAAAAAGTTTAGTGTAATATTGTGTAATTAGTGTAATTGGTAATTATTAACAGTGCAATGGTGCATCTGGTTCCCCGAATTTATATATGAAATCATGTTAAAATAAACTAGATCTGCATAACAGAACTATGCAGACTGCTGAAGTATCTATATCATAACATGGATTCATCATTTCAACTAAGTATAGCAGAGTATATATGCAGATGGTGAACTCTTCTAGAACACGTAAATAGCTTAGTAAATTTGTGAAAAATGATTTCTGAGATAATTTTTATAATATATTTTAGGAATAATTTTGGTGTTCTTAAAACAAAGTTAAAGTACTATAGTGATCTTTCAACATATTTTCATTATGGTAAAAATGTTAGGAAAATTTGATTATTCTAACAGTAATCAAAATCTTCTATAAAGTAAATAGATTAATTATAAATACATCCTTAAAATGATGTATTTTGACATTGCTATTTAGTCCACGGAAGCAATCATTTTAAAAACCTGTAAACATATTTAAGTTTTGCAGTTATTCTTCAAAATTGTTTTAAAGTGACATATTTATATTAATTTTGAAACCACTCCTCATGTAGAGACTTACCACTTCTATTCTTGCCTCCCCAGGTTTCCTGTCTTTATATGTCTCCACTTTAAAGTGATGTGCTGTAATTCAAAACCACAGAAGCAAATAATGGACCCCTTCCACTCTCACTTCATGACTGACAATTAAAAACACCTGTGATGGATTTCAGGGAGTTCTGAGGTTTGGAGAGAACCTTGCATGTGCATAGTATAATCACTACCATTGAGTATCATCCTCAGCCCTACAATTTTTGAATTAATTTTATTATGATCTGCAAAATTTCTATTTAGTTAAGCTGCTTGAATTCTTCTCTATTTTCTCTCTCTATATAAAATAAAATTCCAGTTGCTGTACTGCTCCTCCAACTCTCCCAGGTGTCAAGTCCATTTCCATATATATATATACATATATATATGAATATATATATATATATTCAGAATTAAAATCTTGTCTCATATAGTCATCACATATCATTCTACTAGGAAATTTCAATGAACTGAAGTCTTACCCCATAGGGACCTATGCCACTGTTCTTTGTTTCATTAAATGCTTTATTTCTACTTGTGTTTTCCCAAAATTTTTACAAACATCTTTTATTAATAAGTAGACTTGGATTCTTTCTCCTTTTCTTCAAAGTTTATTTACAACATGTAGATATAGATAAGTAATTTAACAATTTATTTTTATTTTGTTATTATTTCCATTTTGTCTCCAAACCTGATGCTGTTTAAGGTAGCCTTTTATTAAATCCTTGTTACTTCCTAAACCTCTCAATGGATGATATATACATATATATATATATATATATATATATATATATATACATGCTAACATGCACATGAAATAATTTGAGACTTAGGTAATTAAAGGGCTCCCACAGAAAATTCTTCCATATAAAACATAGGCACAGTATAAATATAATTTGGTTTGTATTTATGAGGCAGTTTTCCTAGATTCATGCATGTCAATCCCTTCCATTCCAATGTCTCTATTACTTTGGCTTTGCTTTATATATCAGCTAAAACAACACAAACATCTTTCAATCTGAAGATATTAACAAAAATTGCCCAGACATGTGTCCTGTTTAGAAATTTCTATTTGATATTTCTTTATGTTTTGAATTCAGATTTGTTCATTTACAAAATAAATGACCATAAAACAAAACCACATAGTTTTATTATAACCATGTCAGTTTAGTTATGTGATTTTGGGAAAGAAAAACAGCCTATTTTGATGTCTTGTGAAGTTTCTATAAATTTGGGATAGAAATAAGCCAATTTTATTAACTGATATTCAATTTACATCAAACATTTATTTTAAAAAGTTAGAAACAGAAAATGTATTCATTAAAATGAAGTTGTAAACAAGGCATTCTTCTATATAAACTCTTGGTACATAGTTACATTTTGGCTTATGTAATAAATTGTCAAAACAACCATTTTTATAAAGAATTTTTTTTTCTTTAATCTCTGCTCATGTATGCCACTTAAAGGTATTTCTCTTCCTTTTCCCACTTATCTTCTGTCTTTCTATACATTTCAGATAAACCAACATTATTATTGTATCTGTTATGAGTCTAATTTTGATATTAAGTTAAAATTCACTGAAACAATGATGTGTAGCTATATCTCTACTGACTTCTAATGACAAAAATACATTATCAAACTTATCCATTTAAGAGTCTCATTAGTGCATGCAAAAATTAAACAAACAATTATAAGAAGTTAACTTATCAATAGTCAGTATAAATGTTGTGAACGACAGCTTGAATTCAAGTTGGAAAAACTTGATCAAATTGACAATTGTTTTGACTATAAAAATCAAGTAGGTTATTCAACACCCAAGGATATGAATATGTTTATTTATCACAGAGATCCTTATATACTGGTTTGTGTACTGAAATGTTGACTGTCTTAGTTAGGGTTTCTACTGCTGATATGAAATACCTTGACAAAAAAAAAAAAAAAAACTGTGGAGGGAAGGACTTATTTGCCTTATATTTCCATATTGCTGTTCAACACTGAAGGAAATAAAGGACAGGAACTCAAACAGGGGCGGGGGCTGATGCAAAGGCAATGGAAGGGTGATGCTTACAGGCTTGCTTCCTAAGGCTTGCTCAGCCAGGTTTCTAATAGAACCCAGGACTAACAGCAAAGGGATGGTACCACCCACCAAGGGTTGCCCCGCTTCATTGGTCACTAATTGATAAAATGTCTTACAGCTGGATCTCATGGAGGCATTTTTCTCAACTGAGTCTCTGATGACTCTATCTGTTGTCAAGTTAACACATAAAACTAGCCATTTTGATGAAGGGGGAAGGATCTCCATCTAAAATAAATATACTATTCAACTTTATGTTTCAACTTGGTCTTTAAAATCTAGGAATATTCATTTCATGCAGGTTCACATATAATGAACGTTTTATTCACCTGGTGAGAGTGGCAACCGTGGAAAACTTCTTATAAATGTTTAAATAGGACAAATTGCATACAACAACTCATATTGTTTAAAAAGCATTCAAAATTTGTGGATTATAAAGAAATAAACATCAATATTAAAGGCAATGAGATATTAAAAATATGATTGTCAGGTTGATGGCAGATAGCAAGTTACTGACTAATTTGTTGCTCCCACAGAATTGCGTGCTGGATCTTGTAATATTTCTACCTACACAGATGCTTCTTAACTCATAAAAGGGCCATTTTCCAATAAATTCAACTGAAGACAAAATATCATGATAAAATTTCATTTAAAGTTTTCAATATCATAGCTTAACTTAGTGTATATTAATGTCCTCAGGACAAATACTTTATCTACTACTAAGTTTATTTTATAAGAATTATGTCATTGTATGCAATTTATTGACTGTTAAACTACTGAAATTAAGTGACTATAATGATGACATTCATAATGGCACTGCTATTCCTTTCTCAGATATTGAGTAATTTTTAAAGAGTTTCATGATTTTTGAGAACTTATACATGTATACAATGAAATATGAACATAAGCATTTTTCATGTACCCTTAATCATGAACCTTTTCCAAATTCAAGTAATTATTTTTGATAACACATTAATCTAATTACTGTTGCCCATATGTGCATAAGCGTGAGGCCACAAAATGGAGTATCAGTAACCTACTATAGTCCACATTCTCTAAAAGGAATGTCTCTCCCTCCCTACAGCAACTGTGAACTATCAATAGGTACTCAGCAAGGAGTGGGACTTTAATCATATACCTTGTCTAGGCCAAGAAAAAAAATGGCTCCCTTGATCTTGTTCAGGCAATCATGGCTGTTGTGTGTTTATAAGTACAAAAACTATTTCACATGCAAAAGACAGCATTTAACAGTATTCCCCATTGTCCAGCTCTGACATTGCTTTCACCTTGTCTTCATTCATATTCTCACAGCCTTGGTAGTAGGGTGTTAATGTAGACTTCTCATTAGGTTTGAAGACTCAGTCTCATATTTTCATCACTTTTTACCAGCTATGTGTCTGTGCATTGACTGCTGCCCAATGCAAAAAGAGGATTCTCTGATCAAGGCAGAGAGCAGACCAGATTTACATGTATATATATATATATATATATACACTTGGAAGGCAATTTAAGTGCATGACCATTTAACAAATTAACAATAGTTTCTACCATAGGCTCTATTACCTTCCTCACTATGGGCATTTGACTTCTCAAGCCATGGGGATAATACCAGCCATGATATCCTCATCTCCCCCCATGGAGCATGCCAAAAATCTGGTCAGATTATGCTTAGTTACCTTTATGACAATTGTGCTACTTTTTCACCACTGGCCATATCTTTCCTCTTAGTTTGATTGCAACATGCAGGGTATGTGGTGATATTTTATTTGTGTTCTAATAAAACTTATCTGGGGATCAAATAGACTTAATATTATAACTGTAATTCTTGCTTGATAACTGTTCTATTTTATGTAATTTTACTATGTTAAAGTTAAAACCTTCCTTTTTGATTAGACAGAAAAGGGAAAGTGCTGGGGAATGTCATTCTGTGTGTTGCTCTGATTGGTTGATAAATAAAACACTGATTGGCCAGTAGCCAGGCAGGAAGTATAGGCGAAGGAAGCAGATGAGGAGAATTCTGGGAAGAGGAAGGCTGAGTCAGGAGTCACTAGCCAGACACAGAGGAAGCAAGATGACAAGGCAGAACTGAGAAAGGGTAACAAGTCATGTGGCTATACATAGATAAGAATGAGTTAATTTAAGTATAAGAGTTAGTCAGTAATAAGTCTGAGCTAATAGCCATACAGTTCACAATTAATATAAGCCTCTGTGTGTCTATTTGGGACTGAGCTGCTGCAGATCAGGTGGAGCATAGGAAAACTTCCAACTACAAAGTGCTGGTACATACTCTTAATCCCAGTACTTGAGATCACATGTCTTTGCTTGGGAAGGACACATGCCATTAATCCCAGGAAGTGATGGCAGGAAGCAGAAAGGTATATAAGGTGATCCGGCCCAGAGCTCCCATCCGGCCCAGAGGTGAGGCCTGCTACTAGGTCCCATCCCTGGGACCCAGCCATCCCAGGGAAGACCCGCCCAACTCGGTCTTAAGAAGCAAGCAGGTATAGCCATCCTAATATCCAGCAAAATAGACTTCAAACTAAAATCATTCAAAAGAGATCAAGAAGGGCATTACATACTAATCACAGGAAAGATCCACCAAGATGAGGTTTCAATTCTGAACATTTATGTCCCAAACACAAGGGAACCCACATATTTAAAAGAAACATTACTAAAGCTTAAATCACATGTAAAACCCCACACATTAATAGTGGAAGACTTCAGCACCCCACTTTCACCACTGGATAGATCTGTCAAATCAAAACTTAACAGAGAAATAAAGGACTTAACTGATGTTATGACTCAAATGGACTTAATCGATTTCTACAGAACATTCCACCCTAACAAAAAAGAATATACCTTCTTCTCAGCACTCCATGGAACCTTCTCTAAAATCGACCACATACTTGGCCACAAAGCAAATCTCAAGAAATAAAGAAAGAAATTAAAGACTTCCTAGAGATCAATGAAAATGAATAAACCACTTACCCAAACTTGTGGGACACTATGAAAGCAGTGCTAAGAGGAAAATTCATATCACTAAATGCCCACATAAAGAAGTTGGAGAAATCTCACACTAGTGACTTAACAGCACACCTGAAAGTTCTAGAACAAGAAGCAGCAAAGTCACCCAGGAAGAATAGATGCCAGGAAATAATCAAATTGAGAGCTGAAATCAATAAAAAAGAAACAAAGAGAACAATACAAAGAAGCAATGAAACAAAGAATTGGTTCTTTGAGAAAATCAACAAGACAGACAAGATCTTATCCACACTAACCAAAATGCAGAGAGAGAGCATCCAAATTAGCAAAATCAGAAATGAAAAGGGAGACATAACAACTAACACTGAGGAAATCCAGAGAATCATCAGGTCATACTTCAAAAACCTCTACTCCACAAAATTGGAAAATCTAAAAGAAATGGATATTTTCTGTATAGGTACCACATACGTAAGTTAAATCAAGACCAGATAAACTATTTAAATAGTCCAATAACCTCTAAGAAATAGAATCAGTCATTAAAAGTCTCCTAACCAAAAAAAGCTCAGGACCAGATGGTTTCAGCACAGAATTCTACCAGATCTTCAAAGAAGAGTTAATACCAATACTCTTTAAATTGTTCCACACAGTAGAAACTCCTTCTATGAGGTTACAATTACCCTGATTCCCAAGCCAAACAAAGATGCAACAAAGAAAGAGAACTACAGACCAATCTCGCTCATGAACATTGATGCAAAAATTCTCAATAAAATACTGGCAAACAGACTCCAAGAACACATCAAAACAATTATCCACCATGATCAAGTTGACTTCATCCCAGGGATGCAAGGGTCGTTCAACATATAAAAGACTGTCAATGTAATACACCATATAAACAAACTTAAAGAAAAAAACCATATGATCATCTCACTAGATGCTGAAAAGGCATTTGACAAAATCCAACACCCCTTCATGATAAAGGTCTTGGAGAGATCAGGAATGCAGGGAACATACCTAAACATAATAAAGGCAATTTACAGCAAGTCAACAGTCAACATCAAAGTAAATGGAGATAAACTCAAAGCAATTCCACTAAAATCAGGAACAAGACAAGGCTGTCTGCTCTCCCCATACTTATTCAATATAGTACTTGAAGTTCTAGATGAGGTGAGGTTGTCTGTGGCTTGTTTTGTTTCTTTTATCTTTCAGCTTAAACCTCAATATCTGGCTCTGGTTTTTCTGTTAATAAGACCATTAAAAATTTGTGTTACAAGGGTATAGCTCTACCTAAGTCCACTGAAGTTTTTTTCTGCCCCAGCTCCCTACATGGCACCTTAGAGCACAATGATATCTAGCCTGTAAGGATGAATTTCCCTGGTCAGTTTAAAATTGATTTAGTTATGTCCTGCAGCTAAAATATATACTGTCTTTGTCAATTAGGTCTTATCATGTAGTTGGCACCAACTTGTACTGTTTTGGAAGTTTCACTGAGCAATAACTGATCAGGACATATTGTATGCCTTGTAGTGATGTCTTCATTTTGGATAATTATTTTAATGTTATATACAGTAAGCCAACTCATTAATAAGTAGTTCAACTTAAAAAAAACAAATTTTGCAAAATCAAATTGTGTGAAGCAGCACAGGTTGGGGAACTTTAACTTGACATTCAGGGAGGAGGGATTATGCAGAAAGAAATAGAGGACTGTTTAACAAAAACCTTAGTGCCAAGTATGGGAAACCTCCCTTCATCTAATGTCTTGTCATTTCTCTGGTTTGCTGTGCTGGCTAGTTTTATGTCAACTTGAAAGAGGGCACCTCAGGTGAGACTGGCCTGTGGGAATGTCTATGGATCATTTTATTGATTGATGTTGATATGAAATGGCATTATTCACTATGGTAGCACTGCCTCTAGGATGGTGTTCCCGGGTTCTCTAAGAACCCAGACTGGGCAAGTACTCTTCCATAGTCTCTGCTTCAATTCCTCCCTCCAGGAACCTGACTTGAGTTCCTACCCTGACTTCCCTCAATGAAGGAGTGTTATGTAGAAGTGTAAGATGAAACAATTCCTTTCCCCACAATGTTGCTTTGACAATGATGTTTTACCACAGCAATAACTAAGAAAGATACCTTCCTGAACTTGAAGGTAAGAACCTCTTGCTGAATATACCACACACTTTGGACTCAAAATTTTACAGAATCAATCTGGAGCTGACAAGAAAGCCTTCCCCCGGTAGATTGCATTTCATATTATCAGAAGATTCTATGCAACTTCTGAGGCACAGGAGCAATTGGTAATCATACCCTTCAGAAAAGGCCTGTGAACCACAATATGTTGTCAGAGAAGATACTCAAATGGTGTAATAGTGGCACTTAAATGTTGGGGGATAAATAAATGTTGTCTAATTACATTTAAAGCTGGGCTCAACAGGAGAGAATACATTCTCAGTCCTCAATCCTCAGCATCTAGAGAAGTCATAGACCTTTGAAGAGAACCCATTATTGATATTTTCCTATATACTGTAATATCTAACTGTACTGTAAATATTTATTCTTATGCCCACAGGTAAGTATAATGCTCAGAATCTGCAGAGAAGCTTCTTTCACAACAGATAGAGATAACTACAGAGATCCATATCTAAACAAAATGCAAAGAATGAATGTCCAGAGGATGCCCAACTCCCACTGATGCATACACAATGAAGCCCTTGCACCTGAGGCTAGGGAAATATCACACAAGAAGGTGAAAAAGTGTTACAAAAGCCAAAGAAAGAGGGTGCCTAGTGAGTGATAGGTATTTTCTCCTAAACACATCAGGTAATATGTGCCAAAGGTTCTTGAACAGTATGGCACCTTGAACTATGTATTCAAATTTATATACCAATGTATTTGAGTGATATTTCACAAAGTTCTACCCCTAGATGAAGAACTACAGAGTTTTAGATGCTGAGAGGGTGAATCATTTACTCTATAGATAACTCCCTATTAATCTTGTCTAACTTGAATTGGTCAGCCTCGAACAAATGTACTTATGAGTACACTAAATGGCCAGTAGGATATGTGTGTGTGTGTGTGTGTGTGTGTGTGTGTGTGTGTGTGTGTGTGTGATGTAAATATAAGTGAATGTGTAACAATAATGAAGTAATAATTAAAAATAATTATTAGAATGAAATAATGATTAAAAAGATGTCATGAATTTGGAAGTAAGCAGGGAGACATGGGAAGATTTGGTTCTGGGAAAAGAAAGGAATAGTGTAAATGCCATAATCATATATAAAGATCTCAAAATATTATATTCAAAATGTTGGTGAAAACATATATAATACATAAATGTTGGTAAAAATATTTACTAAAATCAATCAAGTAGTGAAAAGAGGAATGCCATTAATTCTAGACAATTCATCCTCATTTAGCTATCATAAATCAGTTCCATTAAGAAATAATGGAAAATACAACATGCTTTAAGTTAGAGTCAATAATTTTAAAGCAATATAATTGACATGAATTTCCATGATTCCTGTTTAAAATTAAATGAAAGATTTTGAAAAGCAAATAATGGCTTCTGTGTGAAAGTAGATACACTGTCACTATTGGGAACATATTTTAAACATAATACATTTATCATTGCAAAGGATCTGTTACTCAGTTTATAAAACTGGGCCCTTGTTTGTTCTCAGTATCTTCCACCCTGATACAGGGAGAAGAGTTGATTTCTATAGTCAAAACCAGAGTACCTGTTCTGTAATTACCACTTCTTCTGTGGAATGAAACTCTGTGTTCTTTTAATGAGAAAACTTTTCATCAGTATCCATTGGGAATTGTAAGGTCTTCCTAGACACTGAACAAACATATCCTATTCCCTCAGAAAGCTATTAACCAACCTGCAAATGCAAACACCTGCTAATACTAATCATCAGAGAAGTACTCAGGGAGGGACAGATTCATTTTGAATTTGTGCATGTAACAGGGTGGGTTCGTAACCTTTTCCATTTTTCAGGGACTTACAATTTTATTTTTTATGTCCTAGTCCAGACTTCAAAGTTGCATATCCTTCAAAAAGACACATATGCTTGTACATGTGTATTATCTAAAACACTGGGACACATAAGCTATCCCTCGTTTTGTTTCATTTTGTAATATATATGTATGACACATAAAATGTTTTATACACAGAAATAAAATGCATTATTATTTACTATTCTTGTCTTTTGTACCCCTCTCTCTCTTTCCCTCTCACACACATACAGATTTAATATATATATATGTGTACATATACATATATACATACACATATATAATGTTTATATAGGAAGATAAATGCATGATAATTTCCCTCTTGTCTCTTCTTTTAAAACCCTTACTCTCTCACCCTAATTGCCTTTATATCCATGTCATATATAGACATATATATGCAAATATTTAAGTCTTGATTTTGCTTATGAAAGAAAAAGGTGATATTTGCCTTAGATTCTGTGTTATTTCTCTTAGCATGAATGATTCAGCAGTTATCATAAGTGAAGCAAGTATCTCTGTGGTGTGCCAACTTTGAGTCCACCTAACATGTACTAAGTAATTAGTATAAATGGATTGTGAAGTAGTTTCATTTTAGTTTATTTAAAGTTATCATCATGATTTTTTCTAGAGGCTGTATCAATTTTATTAACTATTTTTAGTGTGTGTGTGTGTGTGTGT
>CABHPQ010158899.1:27162-39395 GCA_902168405.1 Peromyscus aztecus
TATACCTGCCAGTCCCACAGCCGCTCAGACCCAACCAAGTAAACACAGAGACTTACATTGCTTACAAACTGTATGGCCGTGGCAGGCTTCTTGCTAACTGTCTTTATATCTTATATCAATCCATTTCTATAAATCTATGCCTTGCCACATGGCTCGTGGCTTACCGGCATCTTTACAAGCTGCTTGTCCTGGTGGCGGCTGGCAGAGCTTCCCTCTCCTTCCTGTTCTTTTTATTCTCTCTGTTAGCCCCGCCTACACTTCCTGCCTAGCCACTGGCCATCAGTGTTTTATTAGCAACACATTTGCCATACAGAACATCCCACAGCATATGGTAAGTTTGTTAATATAAATACTTGTGAAACAAAATGGGAGTAAACCATAAAATTTGTCTAGCCATGACTTGTTTAGTTCAGTGTCACAGACAGGATGACTAGGAGGAAAGGCTGGTATGCCAAGTATTTCTGATGAGAATGATAAGTCTGTCAGGATGACCTTACAACAAATTCATACATCACAGAAGTACCACACACCCATGAAGGGGATCTGCTAGGATACCACTCTAGATGTGTCACGTACTGGCTGAGAGCTTCCTCTGGAAGTATAACTGCCCCAAACATACATTGGTAAATTTCGGGTACAGTAGCTGAGCTTGTCATTCTGTTAACATCAGCACTGTCAAATAACTGAAAAGTGCATGTGTGTGGGCAACACAAGATATGACTAGCAAAGGAAGTCACATATATGGTGTGTGTGTGTGTGTGTGTGTGTGTGTGTGTGTGTACAATAAAAACAAAATAAAATATATATGGCAAACTGATGTGCTAAACTAAACTGGAGACAAAATTGTCAATCATTAAAACATCACTTCAAGTATGGATAAATTAATGAATTCTGACTCTTCAATTTTGAAATTATATCCATTTTCATTAAGTAGATCAAGAGAGTTAACATGGTTCAATTTTAATCAGTCCCAACTGTGAACTGCTCGTGAGACTTTTTTACGAATAAGGCAACGTAAGAACAAAGCAAAGAGAAATAAACTAGGGAAGTTTAGTACAGCATACTATGGTTTAGTAAGGTAGAATAGTAATATTTCAAGAGTAATTTACATTTTCTTAGTAAATAAATTTTTCTTATCTTTTATTGCAAGAATTTTTATCTTTTTAAGGGTTATTTTTAAGAATGATTTAAACTAAAATAGCTGCAGGAAGATAAGCAAATGCATGTGTAAACCTAATTTAAGACTGAGATGACTGCAGATATGTATAGAAAGGCCAAAGTGTGCAGACAACCCAGAAGAGGGCTGCTACATTAATGTCACCTCAAATTCCCTCAGGACTGCAAGATTCAACAATTTATTCATCTCCCAAATTTGGGACTAGCACTATGATTATACTCCTGACTGATGTGCCTGAATATTGTGGTTCATTTAGCAATGAGCTAATTTGGCAATATCATGTGATCTCTGGTGTCTTAATAGATATGTCTCACTTCTGTCTACATGCTACCATAGGTTAGCCACCTCCAGCAAGCTACCATGGGCTACATGACATATGTATGGATGTATTCACCAGTAAGAATAGAAAACACCATTGAGCATGCTCTGTCCAAATTCTTGTTCATGACATGCCACTTTCAGCCTGTTTGTCAGACTTCATGACCACATCAAAATCAGTGTTGGTGTGTATGGAAATGTTTACAGTTGCTCCATTGGGACTGAAATTTTATGTGATTATTTTTTCTGTCAAACATAAAAAACACATTGTACATTACATAATGGAAAACCATTCCAATACCTAAAACATGCAATAAATAGTGTTAAATTTGCCCTAAATTTTAAGAACTGAGTAAATATTAATATAATATAAATATATATAATACTATATTATAAAATATAAATATTAATAGAAAGTCTTATAATAGGTTATTTCAATAACAATGAGTAATATTATCTATGATTATTATGGTAACACTAATTGGTAAAAAACATTGGGAAATCTGTCATTTATCAAACTTAAAAACGTCTTTATCAGTTCTCTAGCAGCTCCACAATTGGTGCTTGCATGACTCACTAATGTCTGTGTTCTAAAACATATGCAGTAGACTAGAAAAATAAATGTTCTCAGAAATGCAATGGAAGAACTTGAAAAAAATCCCTTAATATACATTAAAACAGACTTCAAATCTGCATTAATAAATAATTCTCTCAATAAAAAGCATCTTTTTTTTAAAAATGGTCAGCCATCTTCATCCATTGCATCCACACGCCATGCTTAATTCTTAAAACCCTAATATTGACCAATCCCAAACACCACAAGACACTATGAACACTACTTTATGCAAAAAAAAGCAAAACTCACAAGTTAAAATTCAATAACTGATGGGAATAATGAATATAATATTCATGTGACAGTGTAGTGATTATATGATATTCAAGAAGAGAGTGATAGAGAGGTTTTTAAGAGCCCTGGCAAGAAGCAATGGTACTGTAATTTCCAAACACTATGTTAGTAACTTAATTCATGCATACATTACATACATATATATATATAGTTTGTAAATATGATTTTTTAAAAGCTTGTGTCAAAATTTATTTGAAAATATTACAGATAAAACCTTATTTATAATTTATACAACTGTTATGTATACTGTTTAAAGGAGACAGAGTGCAAGAAAATAAAAATGCAACAGAGGTTCTAGCTGTTTACCAATACCATGTTTTTCATAAAGTGTTAAAGCCTGATTTCATAAAATCAAGGATTTTGATACTAGTGTATAAACATAAAGTCTGAACGTTTACTTATTGGTCCTTGTTGGATAACAAGAGTTTTCCTTGGAAGACGTAACACATCTACTCAATCTAGATAGGGAACCCATGACAGATCAAAGTATGGAAACCATTGAAGCCCAACTTGGTGAAATATGGGAGAGGGGTTACTTACAGGAGCAGAAATGACTCAAACACAGCTGCAATACCAAAGCCCACCCCAGCACGGGTGACAGCTCACAAAGGCTGGGAATCTGGAATACACTGCATAGCCTTCAGGCGGCTCAACAACTTGGAGAGTGACCTTTCCAAGTGTCTCAGTCCAAACTTCTGCTAGGCAGATAATCATTTTTCTCTTTCTTCCAGGAAGTTGGTCTGTACTCAGATTCTTCACTCCTGCTTGAGTTGTCTGAGAGTGACTATCCTAAGGCTTTATTGTTTACTCTGGAAGGGAAGGACTTAGTGAATAAGGTCAGTTTCAGCAATTTCCTGAGTTATTTTGAGTAATTTACCTTCTGGCTTAAGGAATTTCCCTGCAGTATTAAATGTTTCAATCTCAGAGCCAACATCTGCACAACCCCCAAAAGATTAACATTGTTAAGCCTCTATCTATCATGAAGTAATGAAAATTTTAAGCCCTAAGTTGTGGAAAGGTTAGAATAGGAAAACACAGAAGAGAGTTGAATGTCTAGAATAGGGCCTTTTGATCAATCTCTGAGTGCGCAGTGAGATCTCAAAGGCTATGGTTATTGGTACTACTTATCATTACTCTTATATGAGTGGGGCATCACTTCATAATGAAAGTTTCTTTTTTCTCTCCAGGTTTTTTTTTTATTGAAAATAAATTCTTCTCTCATAAAATACATCTCAACCACAATTTCCCCTTTTTCTATTTCTCTCTGCCTTACCCTCAACCAACCCTATCCCCCAGATTCACTCTCCCTACCCCCAGATATATTAACCCTCCATTTCCCTTCAGAAAAGAGCTGACCTCCAAAAAGTATCAGCCAAGCATGACACAACAAGATACTATAAGACAAAGCATAAACTCTTATTTCAAGGCTGGACAAGGCAACCCAGTAGGAAGAAAAAGATCCCATGAACAGGCAAAATTGTCAGAGATATTCCACTTCCATTGTTAGGAGTCCCACAAAAGCATCAATGTAACAGCCCTAAAATATATGCAAAGCATTTGATGCAGATTTATGCATGCTCCATCCTTGTTTCTACAGTCTCTGTGAGCTCTTAATATCCCTGCTTGGTAATTCAGTGGGCCATGTTCTTCTAGTTTCCTTGATCCCCTCTGGTCCTACAATCTTTTCTCTCCCTCATCTCTGGGCTGCTCTAGCTCCAAGGGAAGAGAGATCTTCAACGGAGGTTTCCAATTTAGACCCTCTCACCACAAAATTGTATGGCTGTGGATCTCTGCCCCTTCATCCATTGGCTGTTGGAGGGTAGATCTCTGATGATGACTGGGCATGACATCGATCTGTGAGTATAGCAGAATATCATTAGCAAGTATTTAATTGTTGTTATCATCATCATCATCATCATTATCATTTGGCTAGTCTTGTTTGATTCTACCTTATATTTCTGGGCTATCCAGTCTATGGTTACTGGTCATCTTAGCAAGTGTTGGGCATTGGGTACCTCTCATGTCATAGGCCTCACGTTAAATCAGTCATTGGTTGGCCACTCCCATAAGTGTCCCCTCCCTTTACTCATTCCATTTCCCCCACTACCTCTTCTTTTCTGCAGATCTATTGCTACTCTATTTCCCTTTAGAATATAGCAGACATCCCAGTAAGAGCAATCTAACATGGCATAACAAGATGCAATAAGAGAAGACACCATCATATTAAGGCTAGACAAGGCAATCCAGTAGGAGGAAGAGGGCCACAAGAGCAGCAAAGAGTCAGAGACATCCCCACTCCCACTGTTGGATGTCCCACAAAAACCACAAGCTAACAACCATAGCATATACGTAAAGGGCCTAGCTCAAACTCATACAGACTCTATGATTCTCACTTCAGTCTCTGTGAGCCCTGTCTGAGTCCTGTTTAGTTGATTCTGTAAGCCATTGATCCTGAAGCCTTGATCCTGCTGGTTCCTACAATTGACCCCCCACCCTCTTCAATGGTATTCCCCAAGTTCTGCCTAATGTTTGGCTGTGGGTTTCTGTATCTGCTCACATCAGATGTCAAAGGAAACTTCTTTGATGACAATTGGACTAGGCCCCAATATGAGTTTAGCAGAATATCATTATTAACCATTTTATTGAACTTTTTTTGTTTTTGTTTTTTGACCAGTCATGCGTGTTTGGCTCTACCCTAAATCGCTAGGCTATCCAGCTTCTGGTTCCTGGCCACTAAGGCAGTGCTGGGCATGGGATCCCTCTCATGGTATGGGCCTCAAGTCAGATCAGTCATTGGTTGGCCACTTCCACAAGTTCTGAGTATAAATTGCCCAGGACATCTTGAAGACAGGACAAGTGGTAGGTTGAAGAGTTGTGGCTGAATTGGTGTCAAAGTCTCACCACTAGAATCCTTGCCTGGTTGCAGAAGACGGCCAGTTCAGGTTTATATTAGCTATTACTAGCAGTCCTCTCTAGGTTCACTCTCATAGATTCTAGGAAGTTTCCACTGCACTAGGTTTCAACATGGCCCCCAAATACATCCAAATTTCAGTCTTCCCTCCATATGCTTTTTCCCTCTGTCCTTCCCCCCAAAACTGATCCCTCCTGTTCCCATCCCCACCAGCCCCAAGTCCATCAGCGAAATATTTTCTATTTCCTCTTCCCAGGGGGATCCATGCATCTTCTTTACAGCCTTGCTTATTACTTAACCTTGCTTGTTACTGAGTCTGTACATTGAAACATGATTACCCATTATGTAAGAGCTAATATCCACTTATAAGTGAGTGCATAGCATGTTTGCATTTCTGGGTCTGTGTTGCCTCACTGAGGAATATTTTTATCTAGTTTCATCCATTTGCCTGAAAACTTCATGATGTAAATTTTTAACAGCTGAACAATACTACATTGTAGAATATACCACATTTTCTTTTTCGATTCTTCAGTTGACATTTAGGTTGTTACCAGTTTCTTGCTATTATGAATAAAGCCATAATGAACCTAGTTGACCAAGTGCTTTGTTGTAGGATGGAGCTTCCTATGAGTGTATGCCCAAGAATGGTATAGCTGAATCCTGAGGAAGACTGATTTTCAATTTTCTGAGTAAACACTATATTGATTTCCATAGTTGCTGTACAAGTTTGCACTCCTTCCTGTGGTTGATATATTGTGCACCCCAATAACCTTACCTGGGGGTCAGAGAACAGAACAGCCACTATATTAATCTTAGAGGTTAGGCAGTGGTAGCACACACCTTTAATCCTAGCACTCAGGAGGCAGAGATCCGTCGGGAACTCGCTGAGTACAAGCCATACTGAGAACAGATCCAGGAGTGGTGACATACACCTTTAATCCCAGCACTCCAGATCTCACTTCTTGCTTGGGAAAAATACATGCCTTTAATCCCAGGAAGTGATAGTAGGAAGTATAAAGATATATAAGGCATGAGGACCAGGAATTAGAGGCTTTTAAGCTTTTAGGTTTTAGCAGCAGTTCAGCTGAGATCCATTCAGATGAGGACTCAGAGGCTTCCAGTTTGAGAAAACAGGATCAACTGAGAAGTTGGTGAGGTGAGGTTAGCTGTGTCTTGTTCTGTCTCTCTGATCTTTCAGAATTTACCCCAATAGCTGGCATTGGATTTTTTTTAAGACTTCTTAAGACTCGTCTTACACCTTCCAGCAATGGAGGATTGGTCCCCTTACTCCAATTTTTCACTAGCATGAGCTTTCACTTAAGTTTCTGGTCTTAGCCATTCTGACAAATGTAAGAAAGAATCTCAAAGTAACTTTGATTTGCATTTTCCTGATAGCAAAGTATGTGGAACATTTCTTCAAGTGTTTCTCAGTCATTTGAGATTTCTCCTTGAGAATTCTCTGTTTAGATCTGTACTCCACTGTTTAATTGGAATATTTGGTTTGCTGTCTACTTTCTTGAGTTCTTTATACATTTTAGATATTAACTAACCATCTATCAAATATGGAGTTGGTTAAAATCTTTTTCAATTCTTTTTGTTTGTTTGTTTATTTTGTTTTTTTGTTTTGTTTGTTTGTTTGTTTGGTTGGTTTTTCGAGACAGAGTTTCTCTGTGTAGCTTTGGAGCCTGTCCTGGAACTCACTCTGTAGCCCAGGCTGGCCTTGAACTTACAGAGATCCACCTGCCTCTGCCTCCTGAGTGCTGGAATTAAAGGCGTGAGCCAACACTACCCAGCTCTTTTTCAATTCTTTAGGCTCCCATTTTGTATCATTGATGATGTCCTTTGCCTTACAGAAGTTTTTCAGTTTCTTGAGGTCCCATTTATTAATTTTTGATCTTAGACCTGTGTGACTAGTGTTCAGTTCAGGAAGTTGTCTCCTGTACCAATTAGTTCAAGGCTATTCCCCACTTTCTCTTCTGTCTGGTTTAGCACAATTGATTTTGTGTTGAACTCTTTGACACACTGGGACTATAGTTTTGGAAAATGAAAAGTATGGACTTATTGGCATTATTTTACAGGTAGACATCCAGTTAGAACACTATCATTTGTTGAATTTGTTGAGAAGTCTTTCTTTTTTCCACTGTGTATTTCTAGCTGCTTTAAAAAATCAGGTGTCCCTAGGTATGTGGATTTGTGTATGGGTCTTTGATTTGATTCCATTGATCAATGTGTCTGCTTTTGTGCCAATACCATGAAGGTTTTATTAGTATATCTCTGTGGTACACCTTGAATTTACAGATGGTGTTACCTCCAGAAATGCTTTTACTGTTCAGGATTGTTTTAGTCATTCTGTTTTTTTTTTGTTTGTTTGTTTGTTTGTTTTTGTTGTTGTTGATGATGATTTTCCATGTGACAATGAGTACTGTCTTTTCAAGGCCTGTGAAGGACTATGTTGGATTTCTAATGGGTAATGTGTTCATTCTGTAGAGTGCTTTTGGTATGACAAAATTTTTTTCTATGTTAATTCTACCAATCCATGAACATGGGAGATCTTTTCATCCTTTGATATCTTCATCATTTTTTTTCTTCACAGACTTGAAAATTTAGCATGCAAATCTTTCATTTGCTTGTCTAGGGTCATTCCATGCTGTGGGATGTTCTGTATGTTAAATGTGTTCCTCTGATTGGTTAATAAAACACTGATTGGCCAGTAGCCAGGCAGGAAGTATAGGCGGGACAAGGAGAGAGGAGAATTCTGGGAAGTAGAAGGCTGAGGCAGAGAGATGCTGCCAGCCACTGCCATGAGAGGATGTTAAGATAATGGTAAGCCACGAGCCATGTGGCAACTTATAGACTAATAGATATGGGTTAATTTAAGATAGAAGAACTAGATAGCAAGAAGCCTGCCATGGCCATACAGTTTGTAAACAATATAAGTCTCTGTGTGTTTACTCTGTGTTGGGTCTGAGTAGCCACGGGACTGGCGGGTGAAAGAGATTTGTCCTGACCATGGGCCAGGCAGGACTGGAGAAAACTTCACCTACAACCCCAAGAATTTTTATATTGTTTATATCTATCTTAAAGGGGTTGTTTCTCTGATTTCTTTTTCAATATGTTTGTCATTTTTATATAGGAGAGCTACTGATTTTTTTTTTTTTTAGTCAATCTTGTATCCAGCCCCTTCTCTGAAGGTGTTTATCAGTTGCAGGAATTCTCTTGTAGAATTTTATGGGTTGATTATATATATTATCTTACCTTCTGCAAATAACAATACTTTGTCTTCTTCCTTTCCAATTTGTATTCTGTTGATCTCCTTCAGTTGTCTTATTACTCTAGCTAGAACCTCACGTACTATATTCAATAAATAAGGAGTGATTGGGAAACCTTGTCTTGTTCCTGATTTTATTGGAATTGCTTTGACTTTCTTTTCATTTAATTTGATGATTGCTATAGGATTGCTGTAAATTTCATTTATTGTGTTGAAGTATATTCCTTGTATCCCTGATCTTTCTAAGACATTTATTAGGAAGTGATTTTGGATTTTATTAAAGGCTTTTCAGCATCTAATGAGAAAATCATGTGTTTTTTCTTTCATTTTTATTATATGGTGTATACCACTGGCTGATTTTCATAGATTGAACCATCCTAACATCTCTGCAATAAACCTGCTTGATCATGCTGAATAATCTTTCTGATGTGTTTTGGATTTGGATTGCGAATATTTTATTGAGTGTTTTTGCACCTATGGTAATGAGGGAAATTGGTCTGTAAATTCTCTTTCCTTGTTGAATCTATGTGTGGTACAGTTACAAGTGTGACTGTGGCCTCATAAAAAGAATTAGGCAGTGTTCCTTTTGTTCTTATTTCATGTAATAGTCTTGGGAGTATTGGCATTAACTGTTCTTTGAACAACTTTTGGGGGAGGAGCAAGGGCTTGGTATACTTTTAATGACTGCCCTTATTTTCTGTATTGTTCTTTGATCACAAGAGACCAATCTTAAACTGCTATGTCAGCCCCTAGCACTGCTAGGTCTAGTGAATGGTGCCAGTATATGGCAGTTAGTGACTGGCTTCTCCCTCCTTGGTTCACTGATTGCTTAACCTCATGGTGGAGGCACTCTTGAGAGACATGCTTACTGCCCTAGCTCTGGGAAGTTGTTGAGTCCATGCTGTCACCAAGTAGAACACTGCTGGCTGTTCATAAACCCCATTTAAGTGTTCAGAAGCAGGGCCTCTTACAAGAGCCACACCTGTGTTTGTTACTAGGACAAAGCCAAAGATACCATCTCTTAAAAGAGCCATTCCTCTGTTTGTAGCTAGTATCAAGACAGCTCAAGAAAAGATGGTTATCAGGAAGCTGAGTTTTGCTTTTTGTGTGTATGCTTAGAATATTATTTTTTAAGTTTTGTTAGGTCTTATGTAGAAATTCTTCACATTGAAATGCCATAGTCTGGGCTGGCATCTGTGGTTTCGTAGATTCTACAGACCATGTTCTTCTGGTTTTTAGAGTCTCCTTTGAGATGTTGGGTATAATTCTAATAAGTCTAGCTTTATATGTTATTTGTCCTTTTTCCCTTGCTGCTTTTAATAATCTGTTTTTTCTATATGTTTAGTGTTTTGATTACTATGTGATGAGATGACTTTCTTTTCTTGTCCAATCTTTTTGGTGTTCTGTATGCTTTTTGTTACTTCTACAGAAATCTCCTTTGTTAGGTTTGGAAATTTTTCTTCTGATTTTGTTGAAAATATTTTCTGGGGCTTTGAACTCATATTTGTATTTGTATTCATATTCATATTTTTATATTATTCTTAGATTTAGTATTTTCATTGTGTCCCAGATTTCCTGGATGTTTTGCATCATGAGTTTTTAGATTTAACATTTTCTATGACTGATGAATCTATTTATTCCACTGTACCTTCAATGCCTCTCTCTTCTATCTCTTGTATGCTGTTTGTAAAGCTTGCCTAAAAAGTTCTTGTTTGTTTACCTAGATATTTCATTTCCAGAATCACCTTACTTTGTGCTTCATTTATTGTTTCTATTTCCATTTTCAGGTCTTGGACAGTTTTATTCATTTCCTTCAACATTTTTTTTCTTGTTCTTTGAGAGATTTATTCATGTCCTCCAATTTTTGTTTGTTTGTTTGGTTTTTTTCCTAGCTTTCTTTAAAGAATTTATTCATTTCTCTTTAAGAACTTCTATCATCTCAGTAAAGTTGGTTTTTAGGTTTTCTTCTTGTGCTTCATTTGTATTGGGATATTCAGAATTTGCTGTGGTAGGATAGCTGGGCCCTGGTGGTGACATATTACCCTGATTGTTATTAATTGTGTAGGCATCTGGGTTTTTGGTGGTTATAGGTCTAGGTGCTGACTTCTTGGTTTCCCTTTATTGGATAGGTGTTTTGTTCTTGGTTTCTGTTTCCTCTTTGTCTTCTAGCCTATGTGGCCAGTTGTTTGGCATGGAATCCTCACCTGAGTTGGGGGCTGTGACAGGACAGTGGTGATGGGAGGAGGAAATGTTGATGGTGTGTGGGAGGCACATCAAGAGAGTGAAGGAGGTCTGTTGGCAGATGATCTACTTGGAGTTCTGGTGAGATTGGGGATAGTGATGAAGGATATACCATGAGAGTGGAGGAAATCTGCAGGGAGGCAGCCTGCCTGAATTTGTGGTTACTGATGTGGCCTCTAGTCTAGCAGGTAGTCTCTGCCCAAGTTTGGGGCTGGAGTTTTGGAGGCTGTCATGACCTCTGGTCCAGCATGAAATTTCTGCCTAACTTTGGGGTTGGGCTATGGTAATGAAGATGAAGGGGTTGTTGGGGGATAGTCTATGGAAGGAGTAGCATCACAAAGAGATTGGAGGTCTGTGGGTGGGTGTCAAATCTGTGGCTCTGGTGGCCAGTGTAGTGTCTGCTTCAGCAGGGAGTTACTGCCCAATTTGGGGGTTGAGATGCAGTGACAAGAAGGAGAGGGACAGTTGTGTAAGAGTGGGGCACCAAGATCATAAGAAGTTTTAATTGAATGGCCTATAAATGTATAACAGATGAAAAATTTTCCTTTACGTTTTTATTCTGATGTTCTACAGTTAACATTCTCCTAACCCATGGTCTCATAACTCAGACTTAAGGGTGGTTTGACATTTCTCTCTCATTATAAATGCAGTGATATTTCTTACTTTTAGTGAGAGAATTTTCATGTGCACATATACATATATATGTATATATATGGATTATATAGCCTGTAATTTATTAGAATCATCAATGTGATTTATTGCATAAAACAGAATATGGTTAATTTTATGATGAAATTAAAATCTCTAACATATTTTACCATATTATTCACGTGGATAAAATATAAATAATGTGCTGTGTAAGAAACCCTACATAGATGAGGAGATAAAGGGAAAGAAAGGGCATTAATAATAAGCGATTCCTTCCATTTATTGAAACAGCTGCAAACATGTTGATTTGGATAAGTGGAAGGTTTAAATTTTCAAGGTTTTAATGGGGAACTAAAATATAAAGCAACTGTTGCTTACAGACAACTATTGCTTGCAGTTACCTCTTGTTACTTGCTGGAAGACTGAACTATGTGCTTCTCCTAGGAAGCAGAGACATAAGTAGAGGAATCTGCATGCTGGTACAGACAGCAGTAAAGATTTATTTGTTCTTTGTGAAACACTGTGGTAAAAAACAGCCTTTTGGTTTTGAGTTATAATATTGATTTTAATCTTACCTTGGTATCATTTGGAGAACTTTCCATGGTTTTTGCAGTACTGTTTCTTGACCTTAGAGACAGTCTTCCTTAATTTAAATAAATACATCATTTAAAATGTTGTGTCTTCATCTCACTGTATCATGAAAAACTGAAAATGAGTGGGATCTGACAGTATAATTTACTTTTCCTTTTTAAAAATTTTGTCT
>CABHPQ010158900.1:0-41051 GCA_902168405.1 Peromyscus aztecus
AATAATGGAGACCAAGAGGAAGACAGAAGAGGTGTGGGCCTAGCATTAAGAGGCAGGATTTTTCTCCTAGTTTGATACAAGAAGGATAATGTTGAAGCAGCATTGGTTGTAGAGGAGAGGGACCACCTCTTTGAAAGTGAGCTTCCATTTGGGCCAGGTGGACCAGACACAGTGACTCTAAGGTCTGAGTCTGTGTCCCACTGTCTTTGTGTGGCTTGCTCACCCACCGACTCACGTGCCTGACCTACTCTCTGTAACTTGTTGGGTGGTGGAGAGAGTTTGTGAATAAATGAAGGCCTTGCTCTCACCTGAGTGGCACCCCTCCCTTGTGAACCTGGGCTTCCTGGTTGGCATGGAACCTCTCTTATCCCTCTGATGTGCTCACCTCAACACTGCTGTGTGTCTCTCTCTTCTTCTCAGAAGACATGGGAGGAATGAAAGGTAGACAAGAGTAAAAGCTATGTTTGCTGTGACTCTTTAGTTGTGCCAAAATCTCAGGGAACATGAAACCTGCCCCCCAACCCAGCTCCATTTCCAGACCCCATCCATGCCCGCCTGAAGTGATTTAGACATTGTTTAGAAACACTTGGGTATCCAGCACAGTAACCCCTGGCCTCACTCCCTCCCCCATCCACACTTGGTGTCTTAGTCAGTGTTCTATTGCTGTGAAGAGACACCATGACCACGGCAACACTTATAAAGGAAAGTGTTTCATTGGGGCTGGCTTATAGTTTTAGAGGTTTAGTTTATTATCAGCATGGTGGGAAGCATGGTGGCGTACAGGCAGACACAATGCTGGAGGAGCTGAGGGTTCTACATATGGATCTGCAGGCAGCAGGAAGAGAGAGACACCGGGTCTGGCTTGAGCATTTGAAACCCCAAAGCATACCTCCAGTGACACACTTCCTCCAACAAGGCCACACCTCCTAATCCCTTTCAAGTAGCACCATTCCATAATGACCAAGCATCCAAATATGTGAGCCTAGGGTGCCCATTTCTATTCAAACCACCACACTTGGGGTTCCAGTAAACTATCCCCACCCCAGTCCCTTCCCCATCCACAGACATCTTTACCTGAGGTTCTACTTGCCTTGATTCCTGTCACCTGTAGTCACCCTCAATCTGAAAGTATTAATTGGAAAATCCCAGAAATAAATAGTTCATAAGTTTAAATCGTGAATTGCAACTTAAAACCTGAGTAGCGGGGTATTTCCCGCCATGCCAATCCATCCCACTAGGGACCCAAATTGTATCTTTGTTCAGTAATCCTACCTGGTATGCACTACCCACGTTGATCACTGAGTAGCTATCTAGTTATCAGAGGGACTGTTGGAACATGGACAGTCTTGAGTTCAGGTACTTTATTTAATAATGGTCCCAAAGCCCAAGAACAGTGGCACGAAGGAGACACCAGGGCACAAAGTAGGGAAGGACAGATGGATTCTGGTGCTGCGTGTAACACTGTGGGGCATATAGGGAAAAACCATGATGTTCAGAAGGCTCACGTTGTCTACAATTGCAGGTGCTCGTGCAGGGTTTGCTTAATGGGGACCAGGGTACCTCTAAAGCGGCGTAGCAAAGGGTCTCCAAAGAAGCAGTTACAACACAGTGAGGAGAGCAGAGATGGCTGCGTATGTGCATACGTACGTGTGTTCATATGTGTGCATCCGTGTGTGGATGCCGGAGGTCAGTGTTGGGGGACCTCCCCGCCACCTCTCTCTCTCTCTCTCCACTTTATTTTTTGAGACAGAGTCTTTCACTGAAACCATAACTCACTAATCTGCTTAGCCTGGCTAGCAAACCCTAGAGATCTACCTTCCTGCATTCCCCCAGCCACATTCTCAGACTTACAGACCCACGCGGCTGTGCCTGGCTATGATATGGGTGCTGGGAGTCGGAAGCTAGGTCCTCATGCTTGCTTGCCAGCTGAGCCATCTCCCCAGTGCCAGTTCTAGTTTATTATTATTAGCAGCATTGTTATTATTATTATTACTATTGTTATTATTACTAGTGGTGTGTGTGTGTGTGTGAGAGAGACAGAGAGAGAGAGAGAGAGAGAGAGAGAGAGAGAGAGAGAGAGAGAGAGAGGAGATACTTGCAAGAGTCAGTTTTCTCCTTCCACCATGTGAGTTCCAGCGGGTGGAACTGAGGTCTTGGTGGCAAGTGCCTTTACCTTCCTAGCCATCTCCCCACCTTGGTTCTAATTTCTTGTTTCATACAACACTGAAATGCAGGGCAGAGGAGGCCTTTCTGGCTCCCAGTACAAAACAAAACAGGACTCAGGGAAGGAGGGCCATAGCTCGTGTGTACCCAGAGGCCACCCAGGTTTCCACAAGGGAGCAGAAACAGACGGACTTTATTTTTAGATTCCCTATGGGCCCCTGAGCCCTGCCCCACTTTCTGAAAACAGAGCTTGGGGCCCAAGCCATCTGGCCCTACTGCCAGAATCAACTAGACGAATGTGGCCCTTGCCACGTCCACATTTCAGGGCCTGCAGTGGCACTGGAGTCTGTCAGAATCACTCTAGCTGTCCTGTGCTCAGGACTTTGGCTGAATGGAGTTCCAAGGATCTTGCTGTCATACCCCAAACTCTAGGGCTTCTGACTTCACCGCCCTCTTCTGGCCCCGCTCCCACCCTGCACCATCCCTGAGCTCCATTTGAGCTTTCCCACATTTCTGACACCCAACCTACAGCTCAGAGGGTAGAAGTCATAAAGAGGGCCCCAGCTGAACTCAATCTAGACAGTGAAATGCAGAGCATCATTCATTCATCTGCTTGCAAAGACGGCAGCTGGTGCCTATGAATATGAATACTAGAAATGAGCCTGGCCTCATCTTCGTTCTCAAGAGGCTGTGCATACCACTGCTGTCTGTTTCATGACTGATCTCAAGGACCGTCATGAGTCAAGGACCAAACCAGAGGAGGTGGTGAGTGGGACCGAAGAGTTGGGCTTTTTCTTTCCTGAGTGGAAACTTCAAGCTTGCAGTTTCTCCCATTTTTTTCTCCCTCTCTGGCAGTGCCCCTTGGTCCATCCTATACCCACCACATACGTGAAACTGACCTGGGAGCTCATCTGCCAAACACACACCACTCTGCAGATGGAAGTGGGTACCAGTCACCTTGGCAGTGAGCTGCTGCATTCACTGGCTGCTTCCTGAAACCCCAGTGGTTCCTCATCTCCTGGGAATCATTTTCTGCTTTTTTCTTATTAGGAACCTCGACGTAGCCTGAACCTGAAATCTTTTAAATCTTTTTATCCAGTTCTTTCAGACCCAGGTGGGTCTTTTGCAGCCTGAACACCATTAATTGGTTTGTTTGTATTTTTTTTTCTCTCACAACCTTTTTGGTACCTCCCTGTGAACAGTGGCATTTGGTTTTCCATTCTTAGACTCCAACATCTATCAAGAGTTCTTCCTGCTCCTGTGACCATAGGGACTCTAGCATGGAGCAACTGGCTGAAAGGGCCACCCAGACTGGTTGGAGAGTAGACGGACGAGGTCTGTTTGGAGCGCAGTTCTAGTCTGGCTTCCCCATTGGCACTTCAGCCGGGCGTCCTGTGAGTCCCGTGGGCCCCGAGAATACCCAGCTTATCAGGATTAGCCCTGGCTCCAGAACACCTGGGCCCTTCCTGGCCAGTGTTCGGGACCCAGCTGATGCCCATGTGGCCCCTCAGATGCTCTGCTTCCCAGCTGCCCTTCCTCTCACCGGGATCTGTCTCTGCACAGCAAAGCACCGGGTGTGCCTTGGCCTAAAGGCAGGGGCTGGCTGAGTATCAGCGACTATTGGAAACGGTGTATCTGGGTGAAGAGTTCTCTCTGGGCCTCCTGAGCCTTCGTTTTTTAGGGTGCCTGGACAAAGCCTCCTTCCACTCTGACTTCTTCAGGATATGCTTATAGATTCTTTTTTTTTCTCTCTTACAAAGCTCTAATCAAGCAGATACTGAAATAAGACTTTAGAATGAAAGTCAACATGGAGAATAAGATCCCCAGAAAAGGGCCTGGGCCCTGGAGGGAGCAGGCAGGCCTGAGCAAGGCAGGGAGCAGACTAGGCTGGGCCCATAGGGGATGCCTCACTGCAGTTGACACTTGATTTAATTCATTCTTCACACCAACACCCAGGCATTACTGTCCTCACAATACACATGAAGGCAGCTCTTGATTAGCTTGTCCAGAGCTGCTTTCAGACTGATTCTATAGAAAGAGCTTTTTTTAAGATTAATTTTTATTTATGTGTGTATCCATGTGTGGGTACCCCTGGAGGCCAGAAGAGAGCATTGTATCTACGGGAGCTGGAGTTATAAGAGCTCATGAGCCACCTGGAGTGGGTGCTGGGAACCAAATTTAGGTCCTCTGAAAGGACCGCAAGCGCTCTTAACTGCTGAGCCATCTCTCCAGCCTCCAGAAAGAAATTTGCTAGAAGATGTGCCTACGAAGGCACAGGGAGTAGCAGGTGGAGAGTTGGGAGACGTTGCCTTCTCTGAGGTCTGACATTACGTTACCTGCTCATAAACAAAGGGGAAGCAAGAGAACTTGCAGCTTCCTAGGCTCTCCTGCCTGTTGGGTGGAACTGAGGCCCCGAGTGTGGAATACAGAAATCCCCAGTGCACAGGGAGAGACCCTCCAGGAAGCAGCTTATGTGGTGTGTGAACCTGGGAGCCTGGGAGTGGGTGGCCCAGAGGAGAGGGCCTGAGGGAAGCGTGCTGCACACTGCTGCCAGACCAGACCTGAGAGCAGCACCCGGCTGCAGAAGGGCAGGAACAAGGGGCAGGGCTGCAGCCAGCGCCTAATGAGAGTCTGCACGTCGGAGCCTGCTAAAAGCAGAAGAAGTGATGAATTTTTAACTTGATCCACTAATAATCTTTTCCCTTGAAAGGTAGAACAGGCAAATAGGAGAACCAAGTCTAGACTTCAGTGAGATCATCAGAAGAACAGCTTGTTGATGAGGATGCCGCTCTCTGACTGAAAAAGCATGCACAGAGCCTGAGCCAGTCTGCACCAGGCCCTCTGCATGTATATTATGGCGTCCAATTTAGTGTTTTTTTTTTTTATGGGATTTCTAAGTGTGCAAATGAATGGGTCTCTGATCCTTGTGCCTTCTCCTGGGCTCTTTTCCTTCTGTTGGTTTGTCTTGTCCAACTCTGATGTGATAAGTTTTGTTTTATCTTATTATATTATTTTGTTCACAGTGAGGAAAAAGTGTATTTCACAGCCATTATAAAAAGTACGTATATTCAATAATGGTGACATAAATGTAGTCCTTACGTATGGCCAAACCATACAACTAAAATGGATTCTTCCTCCTGGTACTATTTCCTTATTTTCTGTTATCCCTTAGAAGCCTGCTCTTCTCTAGTGAGAGACAGAAAGGGAGTGGATCCAGATGAGAAGGGAGCTGGGGAGGAACTGGGAGGGGTAACCATAATTAGGATGTATTATGTGAGAAAAGAATCTATTTTCATTAAAAGCAGGGAAAAGAATGCTGTCTCTCCACGAGCAAGTTTATTGTCTATTTTGTTTTGTTCACTGGGGCGTCACCCTGCCTGCAACTGCCCCTGGCCATTGTAGTTGCTGAATTATTTGTGCAGTAAACAAAAAGTGTAGGGCTAGGGACCCAGAGTAGTTGGTCATGTCATCCTGGCATGGCCTATAGCCAGGACAGGTCACACCGAGTATCTACAGACATGAGCCCGAGCCCAGCTGAAGTGAGAATCGAGAGGTGCAGTAGAGCAGGAAGTGGTCCAGTCCCACACCAGGGGCCAGAGGGAGCAGAGCTCGGGTGGGTGAGCGGATAAAGAAATGAAATGTCCGTAGCACAGTCACAAATAGTCCATGTTGGAGAAAAAGACATCGGAAGAAATGGCATATATTTTTATATGGGGCAAGGAGAGTGGATAATAAACCTCTTTGAGAATCTAATAAAATCTGTTGTTCCTTTCTTCCATAAATGACACACATACCACACTTTACATCTGTGCAGTGTTTCCTGTATGAATTTAGGAAACATTGATGTATCTTGTGTTGATATCTACTATAGGGCTGGAATTCAGCTCAGTGGCAGAATGCTTACCAAGCATGCACGAGTCCCTGGGTTTGAGCCTCAGTGTTAAGTAAGTAAGTAAGTAGGAAGGAAGAAAGGTAGGAAGGAAGAAAGGAAGGAAGGAAGAAAGGAAGGAAGGAAGAAAGGAAGGAAGGAAGGAAGGAAATTTCTAATACAAAAGAACCAATGTTGGTATGCCTCTAGGAGTCCCTGCAGAGGGAGAATACAGGCCGTGTCAAGAGGACATCATGCTCTGCAAGAACTTCCTTGTTGAGGTGTGCCAATGCCCGGGGTTGGTGCTCCTCCAAAATGTATATACTAAAACTTGATGCCCAGCGCTGTACTGTTAAAGGGGTTGTGGCTGGTGCATACCTGTACTCTTTACACTGGGGAGGGTGAGGCAGGAGGATCCAGAGTTCAAAGATGGCTGGGACTATATAGCAAGACCTTGTCTCAAAGAGAGAGAGAGAGGTGGGGCAGGCACCTTAGAAAATGACTAGGTCCCGAGGAAAGGATCCTTATGAACAATATTAGTGCCTTTTCATATTAGTGCCTTTATGAAGGAGGACCCGTGATCCTTTCACCACATGAGGATGCAGCAAGAAGACACTGAGGGAAAGGCCTTCAACAAGCGCCATGTCTGCCAGCACTTTGATCTTGGAGTTTTCAGCCTCTATAAATGTGACAGATAAATGATTTTTTATAAGCCTCTTAGTGTATGGCATTTTATTATAGAAGCCCAAATAGATCCAAATATGTAGAATAAAGCATCATTTTTTTTCTGGGAAAAAGTCACTGTTATATTTCTGTACTTACTTTCAGTTGTTAAGGCAGGGTCTTGCTGTCTAGTCCTGGCTGGCCTCAAACTTGTGATCTGCCTGCCTCGGCCTCCCAAGTGCCAGAATTACAGATGCGTGCCACAATACCCTGCTATTTCTGTAGTTATTATTGCTAAGAAACCCACTAGATTTGAATCTCACTAAGCTTCAGTTTCCTTGTCTGTAAAACAGGGAGGCTATCTATCCTAACTGGTTATTATTTTTTAAAAAACAACGGAATACTTCATGTCAAATGCTTGGCCTGGTGCCTGGCACATTTGGTTCAACATGTTTTAGCCATCATTATTAAGATTATTATCATTTCCTGCTGGTAATGCCCTCGCTCTCCTCTGCTGACTATTAAACCCTTAAATAAAGGTTAGCCTTTATGTGGTTTGTTATTTTTAAGTAATGCCTCAAGCAGGAAAAATGAAAAAGGTAAAGGACTGCTCCTTGGAGATGATGATGTAATATTAGCTTTGTACAAAAGACTGGCTAACCGAGGGAGTAAGGAGGTACTGGAGGACAGGGGAGGAACGTGGCCCCTACACCTGTGAGGGGAAAGTCCCCTCTGCAAAAGAGAGGGGCACGGAAATGCTCGCCCCTTGTTTTGCTCCTGTCTTCCCCTCCAAAGGGAACGAGCTTCACTCTGACTCATCAGCAAGTGCAGATCTAGCATCCAGAGAGGTCAAGACTCCAGACCCAGGCCCTTGAAGTCGTGACACCGAAAGGATTTACAGGTGAGCAGCTGATCATCGCTGAGATGCCACGAGGAACAGAGAGGACTCCCAGAGGAAGTCCTGAAGGCTCTACACTGACCGCACTGATGTCACCCTGACGAAACTCTAAAAACACATGGCGTAGTAATTAGACAGTGACTTCAGATGGAAGAGAAGTCATACCCGGAAGCCAGTAGGAGGTCACTAAATAAATTAAGCAAAATAAAAATGATTCCCTTTTCTTAGTAGGGTACTTTTTTCCCCCTAGAATATCAAGGAAGTGCCATTGGCATATAGTTCATTTCAGAAAGATAATGGAGTCATTCTTTATCACCTTGTAGATAAATGGAGAAATGTGACATGGACAACAGTGAAATTGTGACTTCAGTAATGCCCCCCCCCACAGAGTTCCAGGTGTTCTCCCCAAGTGTCAAGAGGATCCTGGCATTTGGTCTTAGCCAAATGGCCAGAAGCCACATCAAGAGAATCTCTGAGCAGGTGGCATGTGCACAGGTCTCCAGGTTTGACTTTCTCAGTGTGTTTCTAAGTGACAGAAGGCAGACCTGTAGACACAGTTACCACATACCTGGGAAAGTTCAATTACTAGATGGGCACAGTACCAGGGTTCCAACAGGTCTCCAGCACCTGAAATGGTGGGTTCCTGCTGAGTGAAATGTAATGGAGATGGGCAGAAGAATAACAGGTACTTTGTGTAGGTACTCCTTCAAGGGGGCCGAGCACTTGCCTCATTCCTTAAGTGTGGCTGCTCCTGGCCACACTCCTTCCTCTTTAGTTCCACAGTGGAGAAACCTAGCACACACTGCCAAGTGAGTGGGGTCACATCTGCAGACGAGACACATGGGTGGTACGCACCCTTGATATGATGTGATGGTACAGCACCTGCATTGTTTTCCTCCCTCAAATCCAGTCTCACTGTGAGGAAAACTATGAGACAAATGCCCACGAAGGGATATTCTTCAGAATACCTGACTAGGAAGCTTCAGAACTGCCCCTGTTATCAAAAACAAAGAAAGTCTAAGAAACGGTCATGGACTGGAAGAGCCTAAACACAATTGAAAGAAATAGGATCCTAGGGATAGATGGAGTCCTAGGTAAAGCTAAGGAGATCTGAATATATGACAGGCTTTGAATACTAAAATATCAATATTGGTTCCCTAATAATGAAAATATAATACACTACAATGTAAGTAAATTTAAAAATTGTGGAGGCTGTGTATATATAGGAACTCAGTTTCATGATTCTTCTGTGACTTTATAAGATATTTTTATAAAATATAATAGACCTAATGTATAAATTCCTGCACTTAACACAAAAATTGTTTTGTGTTTGGTAGGGACATCTATACTAAGCTCAGCCTATGGGAAAGATACTTAGGACTTTTCACTGGTTTCCTGGCTCTGGGAGTGTGATTGTTAAAGCTACAGCAACGCACCTGGAGCCCAGATCCACAGACTTGGCTTAAACCCCCAAACTCAGAGTGGGATCCAGATGCAGGTTGTCACGCGCTATCTATGTGATCTGGTCAAGACCCCTAGTCTCCTCAGTGGTCATTCCTTCATCTGCAAACTAGGCTAGGTAGAGCAAGGCCCTGGCCTGTAACAACTGCTCAGTAAGTGGGTCTCTCACTACAGGTAGCAAAGACCTGACTGAGGCAGGGGAGAGCCTGTATCTTATTCTTTGGAGTAAGCATCATTTCAAGGGGTGGTCATTATCTCAGAGAGAGTCCTGAAGAACTCAAAATCTTCACCTGGAAGAACTGGCTGAGGGAGGTATTACTTCAGCGGGCCTAGCAGGAGCCAGCAGATGAAAGTGGCATTCGTGGTTATTTACGGAAACTCTAAGTATGTCCCCTGGACATAAGCCTGTCTAGACCTTTGCTTGCCATGACAGGGTACATGAAATAAATGGCATAAGGAAGAATTACTCATCTTGGCTCACAGTTTCAAAGATTTCCATCTGTGATTGGCTGACTTCATTGCTCTGGGCCTGAGGTGAAGCTGACCATCATTGTCACCTGTGGTAGAGCGAAACAGATCACCTAGTGGCAGACAGGAAATGAAGACAAAGCACGGGACCTCAGAAAAGATTTGCCTTTCAAAGATATGCCTCCAGTAACTCCAAATGGGCCCCACTTTCTGATGTTTCCTTCAACAAATGAGCCTGTGGGAGACATTTCCTATTCAAACTATACCATTTCCCTATCCTCTGAAACATACAACGATACTTTCTAGTCAGTTTTGCAGAGTGGCTGAGAGGATGGATGAACTAAGAAATATGAAAGTGAGCTGAATAAAAAGAGCTATAGTGAACAAGCATACATTGTCATTAAAATCATCTTCAAAAGACATTAACTTCGTGCCAGTGCAGGATTGTGGGGAGAAGACAAGGAACTAGCATTTGAAAATGCTTGCCTTTTTAAACTTTCAAAGCAATCAAGGGCAAGTCAAGGACGCAGGCTTCTCTTTAAGGACGAAGTATGATTCTAAGAGAAGTACCATGGGACTGTAGAGAACAGACAGGTCTTGAAAGCAAGGGTAGGATCTTGAAAATTTCACCCAAGTTCACTCCATCTGTAAAGTCACCCTCGCAGGGCTGTTGGAGGATCATGTACATGTAGGCCAGCACACCGGAAGCACTCTGTGATCGCTGCTGTTGTAATCTGCCTAGCTCGAAGCAACGGGAAGCTGTGAGGTTCTGAGAATCCCAATCCATTGATCTGTAGGTGAAATGGTCACTTCCCTTGGAAGCTTCTGGAGTTCAGAGAAGAAAAATCCCACTCTCCCAGATGGAAAAGCAGGCCAAAATAGAGTTCACATCTACAGAGGGAAGACAGAAAATGGCAGCCCATTGTCTTCCAGAGGTACTTTACATCAGACTCTTGCCAACTGCCAAGATTCTGGGGAAAAACAGAAAGAACAGGATGACTTGAAGAAGAGGGAAATTGCGCTGGTACAAAACTACCCTGTGGTCAGTGTGGCGGGGAGCCTTGAATGGGAAAGGATCCAAGCTGGCAGCACAGTCCAAGGGGCGGCAGGGTGGCTGGGGCACATCCGAGGGGGAACAGTGAGGCAGTCCTTCAGGACTTCTGTTCACCTCTCATGGGTCTGAGATGATACAAAGTTTTTGTTATGTGTCCTGGATGATGAATATAAACCTCAACATCATCCAGAGCCTAACATTCCCATGTTATGCTAAAATCTCCAGTCCCCAGACATTTCTAAAGGATGGAGCCACATGCCTTTGGAGAAAAAACTAACAGCTATGTATTCAAAAATTTACAGTCTGGAGTTACAATAGACAGTGACAGATGGGTCTGGATTTACATAAATTGATGCAGACACTGATTTTCTGAGTATTTGTTGGTGAAATCAACAACAACTAAAATGGATCCCTCACCCACTCACACACACAACCGTTCCACACAGCAGCCGTCAGTACAGAGATCTGAATCCTGTTTCCAGGTCAGGAGTTCAACCCTCATTTTAGGAGTGGCCCCTTTCCCTCCTAGTTCCTACCGTGCTGGCATGACCTCAAGCACTGGAGGATGATTAGCCTTGAGTTTCCTAGAGAAACAGCTTTCAGCTTGACTTTCACATGGATCAAACATCCTTTGAACCTCAAATACCCAGAGTACTTACTGCCTGTCCTTCCAGGTTGGCCTGACCACAGTAAATACAAATAGGTTGGTTGATCTGTCCCCAGAATCAGGACCCCAGTTTTAAGAAGGATAATGACAGTCTGAAGAATGTCCACAGATGTGTAAACGGGCCACTTGGAGCCCAGACAGTAGCTGGCTGGGAAAGTGAGAGAGTGGTCTACTTACATGCAGGGTTGCTATAGAAAAGGTACAGTAAAACTCCGCTGCATTTTTGCACAGCTCCAGGGACACACCTGACTGGGGTGGTGAGGGAATGAAGAAAATACAAACACACAGGCTTACAGAAGTCGGAATCAAGTAGAGTGAGTTTTCTATTGGAGAAGCCACAGCATCCTGGAAGCTCAATGTGTTTATTACAGACAGTTGACTAGGGAGTCAGGGTTATTGTACATGGGTGAACAAGGAGGTGGGGTATTCTATCCAAATAAACAGAGTCAGGGCTATTATACATGCTGAACAAGGAGTCAGGTTTAGCTGATCTTAGTAGGCGCAGTCTCTGTAAGGGATCAATCTTCAGGTCATAAATATAGGTGGGATCTATGGTGAACATTTTCTATACACAATATCCACACGAGCACCAGAGGAAGACTTTGCCATCCTACTGAGCTTCACTTTGGGGCAAGGAAGGGGCTTTACCATTTTCCCATGGGTCTGAGGCTATGGTCCGTGCTATGGCTGACTCCGTGTCAATAATACACATTCATTCAGGACTCAGGGCTTTCTACAAAACTCTTCTGGATATCCTCAGGAAACCGAGTTAGAGTTAGCACCCAGGTATATGAATTTTAAAAAGGTAGTTTGGACTCAGTTCTGAAGCAGATTCACAGTTGGTATCTCTGATAAGCTGGTTGCATGGGGAAGTAATTACCCAAGCTCTTTATTGTTGTGGGGTTCAGAGAGAGGTGCCTGCTGCTGTGGTTGCTGTTGGGGTGCTCCCCTTCAGATGGAGAATTGAACTGGGAGATCTCAAGGTTTCTTTCTAGACCTTAGATGATATATGTCCATGTTCTGTAAGTAGAGCAAGCAGAGAGTCGGGATTATAGTTTAATCAGAGAGGACTAATATGGATATGTGCAGCTGGGAGAAATCCATAAGCTTCGATGTCTGAGTTTGAGTTTTTCAGGCTGTTTTTCTTAAGTAAATACGAGTCTGAATAAAAGAAAAAAAAAAAGTGTGAGTCCCAGTTCAGACTTGGCTTCTGCTTTCATGTTTAAAACCCTCTCCCCATCATAGAACAGCAGTTTAAACCCCAGTGGGCAGGTGGCCCTCCCTATTGAGAAGCCTTCACATGTGTCTTGGGTGTATACTGTCCTTTTCCTAAATACCTCTCTCACCCCTCTTGCTTGTGCTTAAATAAGTATTAAAAATGGTTTCTTAATAAATTCCATCTTTGCCTAAGAAAATTATTCCAGTGGGCATCAGGAGCTACTTTCATTTCCCTATATCCTCTTTTCCAACTTTAAGCTGATCACGAGAACAGGGGGAGAGATGGGTGTCAAGACCTAACCCCTTCTGTAGGTCAAATCCTTGATCTGATCCCGTTCAGATCCACAGGGTAGGCATATGGGCTCATCTCAGTGGCCATGTGAAAAGCTCTGCTTCCCAGCGTATCAAGTGCACATTCATACCTGGATGGATGACTGAACTTCCTGCTCCATCACAACCCTGGACACTTCTCTCCCAAAATGGTACCTGTTCCGTGCCACTTCTTGTGGGACTTTCTTTTTCAATATGTTTAGTCAGATGATTTGACTTCATTTGCTTCTATTTGACGATTTTTTCAGTCACCACTGACCACTGCCATCTTTCCTTAATACAACCAACATACCACATATTAGCTCTGTCTTTAGGGAGATATACCCCGATTAAGAGCTCAAGGAAGGGAGGTTGGAGAGATGGCTCAGCTCTTCCAGAGGGCCTGAGTTCATGTCCCAGCACCCATATGGCAGCTAAAAATCATCCGTAACCTCAGTCCTGGGGGATCAAAAGCCCCCTTCTAGCCTCCTCGGGCACCAAGCACACATGTGATACACAGACATACATGTGGGCAAAACACTCATACACATAAAATAAAATAAAAAAAGAAAGAAACTAAGAAAAGAAGTGATATTAAGAGACCCTATTTTAGACTTCTTGGCCTTCGTGTACAAACAGCAGAAGGCAGAGTAATTGTGCCAGAACTCAGCACCACTGCGATTTGGACAGCGTTCCCCTTAATTTGTTCTTCTACTCATCCAACAAATTCAGACTGGCTTGCTGCTCTTGCTCTGACCTGCCTAGATTTCTTATTTTGAGCTTGATTCCTAAGGAAGCAAACGTTGTTACCAGCTTGAAGTATAATTTCAAGCAAGTCACCTTTCCTTGCTGGTCATCAGCTTCCTTATCACTGAGCCTTTAACAGCCCCATGGGCCGCGTCAGGAAGGGCCATTCATTAAGGATACACTGGATGCCAGCAAAGCTGGTGCAAGGGTTCCAGACTGCTTGCGAGCCGGGGAAAGGTCTGCACTAATCATCCCACAGTCTTAAAAAGCTTCCAGCATCTGTCAAGATCCAAGTGTAAGCTGGGCACTATAATTGGGCCCTTAGTATCTCCAGCAAGTTTTCTTGACACCTCTGCTGAACAGTGGAAGGATTAGACATGGTGTCAAGCGGTGAGCCTGCTAATGTGCAAAGCAGAGAGGTGTCAAAGCTGGCAAAAAGCAAAGCCTCCAGCTCTTCTCCATCTCCATAAAAACAAGTGAGTGTGGATGCTCGGCTGTCACTGGGAATCGGGGACCAAGGCCAGCATGGCAACACTGCCAATGTATGGTCCTCCCGTCTTCCTGGCTCCCTCCCTACATGCCTTCCACCTGCCCCTGAAGCTTTAATTACTTCCTGGGCCCAAGAGAATGCCTGCTTGCTGGTGGTAAGCCAGAGGAGGGAGGAGAGATGGCTCCCTTGGAAATACAGAAGCCTGTCAGCCTTCACAGTGACCATGGGGAACAGAGTGGCTGTCTCTAGTTATAAAGGCATCTTGGTGGGAAGATTTACCAGAGATGTATTTATTCCATTAGAGCTATGCCTCCCTTCGGCCTCGTTATTCCCAGCACCACATTGATCACTCTGCCACTGCATTCTGGGGGGATGTAGACATACTCCATCTGGGACAGAGCTGGGTGTTTGTAGATGGAACAGTTGTGGATCTAGTAAGATGCCCCCTCCATGGTTACCTTGCTCTTTCCTGGCCTTGGAAATAGTTCCAGCTGTCTAACTATGAAGGGAAGGACAGTGTGGGTGAAGATCTTCCCAGAACAGAAGAAACGAACTGAGAGAATGAAGAAATAGGTGAATAAAAATGATATTAATAACAGAAATGATTGGATAAGTACACTGATGGTTATCAAAGATAGAGGCTTGAGAGTTGGCCTAGAAGTTAAGAGTACTTGTTGTTCTTGCCGAGGACCAAGCTTTGAGTCCCAGAATTCATGTGATGGCTCACAACCATGTATGACTCCAGTCCTGGGGATCCATCACCCTCTTCTGTCCTCTGTAGGCACCAGGCACACATGGTACACAGACATACACATAGGCAAAACACTCACACACACAAATAAAATTTTTAAAAATCTTTTTAAAGATGACTTGGGTTGACAAAATTCTCCTTGGAAACTTCTGGTAATTAGTGTCCAGAAAGGGACAGAAGAATAGTTGCCAGATCAGGCCCACATTGTCACTTGATATTCCAGGCTTGTTTAAAACTCTGCCTTCTGGTGCTTCTGTTCTTGATCTGACTCGTGGCTGGGGTTCTATACCTCTGCTTGGGAAAGTTTCTTGTCCTGGCTTCTGGTAGAACTTGCAGACTCTGTGTCTTCAGTTTTCTGGATGCTTCCTGAGGAGATCCAGGCCCACAGTGTAGGGATCAGTGTGGCAGTTGAACAGAGAGAATAGCCCAAGTCAGGTGGTGCTTTGAGAACTGGAGTGGCACTCAGAGGAAGAGCTCTTCCCAATCATAAGGAGGCCCTGGGTTTAATCCCTAACACTGTAACAACAAAAAATGGGATTAGGAAGTCTGCTTGCAGTTCTGTGCCCATATGTGGAGCTGGGCGCCACTCTGTGCCTTATTCTAGGTATATATAGACATCCTTGTTGTGTAGATGTATATGTGTCAGGAGGGGTGTGTGTGTGTGTGTGTGTGTGTGTGTGTGTGTGTGTGTGTGTTCATGTGTGTGCACAAGCATGAGGAAGAGGCCAGAGCCCACCTTCAGGTGTTACTCCTCAGGAACCATCTACCTTGTTTTCTGAAACATGGTCTCTCACTGGGATGTGGACTCACCACTTAGGTGAGGCTGAATGGCCCTTAAGCCCCAAAGACAGCTGCCTACCTCCAACTCCTCACTGCTGGGAGTTCAAGTGCACACTCCTCAGTGCATTGTATGAGTGCTGGAGTTTGAACTCAGGTCTTCATATTTATACAGCATGTACTTTACCAACTGAACCATCTTCGCAGGCCAGGTGGAGAATAACCCTGTGTTCCAGGATATTACCACCTGTTAACTCTCAGAATTCCCAACTCTGGCCATAAGAGTCTCATTGCCTTGACCTTGTAAATCAGGGTTTCTGGGATACATTGGACTTGGGGAGTCTGTATATTTTGACATCTCCCCAAGTAGGTGTCCTAGAGTAAGACCCTGTCTCAAAACAAATAGATAAATAAAGTAACATTATTATGTATTAACATAAATTTTAAGACGCATATAACTATGTTCTCCAAACCATAAAACAGTAAGAAGAGTGGCATTATTTCACATTAAAAAAAAAACCAAAACTTTTTCATCTCCTGTTCAATAGAAGACAGCTGTATTCCACATCTGCATTTTAGCTTTTGTTATCTGTGCTTTTGGTTGAAACATATAAAGAAAACCCAGCTTCACACAGCAGAGTCCAAGCTAGGGTGGGGCAGCCAAGGTTCCCAGGACCCACCATGGAAGAGGCTCTTCACAGTCATGCGGTGAAGGGCTATCCTGTTTGCCTCACTTGAGTCTTCCTAGTTCTGTCACGTAGATATGGGGCTGGGAGGCCACTGGTCCTTTACCAGCCTTGTACATTGCCGGGTACTCTCTTTTGATACCACACTGAAATGGAAAGTGTTAGATTAGTGGCACTATGGAATCACAACTCCGTGTGTGTGTGTGTGTGTGTGTGTGTGTGTGTGTGTGTGTGTGTGTGTAGCCTTGGCTGTCCTGGAACCCCCTCTGTAGACAAGGCTGGTCTCAAACTTGGAGATCAGCCTGCCTCTGCCTCTCAAGTGCTGGGATCAAAGGCGTGCACCACCACTGCCTGGCCCAATATACTTTTCATACCATTTATTTTAAAATCTATTAGTTTTCATGCATCTTGAATGGATCTTTTACTTATGTTTATTGACCCAGTCAAGGAGCCATAGGACCCCCAGAAATCTACAAATCATACCTTAACAACTCTTGGCCTCCTTGCTTTGGGAACTGCAAGGAGGTTAAAGCTAAACTATAAGCCAAGCAGAGAGAAATGGATGAATACCAGGGGCTGAAGAACTGCACTGGGGTCAGAGGGGCAGAGAAAAGACTTAAGGCAGAGAGTGGCGGGCTTGGGCCTGCATGTTTAGAGTCATTTGTCTGCTCCGCTAATGTTTATTGAGATCCTCACATCCTAAGCAATGGGGAGGACAGTGGGCTTAGGTGCTTTCTGTCTCTGTGGAATGTGCAGTCCAGTGAGGAACTGGGTAATATAGAGATCTATAGATCCCCGGTGACAGTGAAGAATAAACAAGAGTCCAGTCAGACCAGGAGGAGTAGGGCTAAGGCAGTTGTCCCGGGGAAAAGTCCATGGTGACCAGGGGAAGGGCCAGAGAAAGAAAGAGTAGCAGAGAGCAGCAGCACGTAGGAGCTGTATTGAGATAACCGCCAAAGTTACTTTGGGAACGTCAAAGATGAAATCCAACTTCTGGCCGTTCCCCGATATGGGACACCATGAGGAGAAATGATTTTGGAGAGGACAAGACAACACATTAAATGTGAGGTGTATGAAGGGAGCAGGCCACTCCACTGGAGATAATCAGTGAGCCAATGAGTTACGTGGATCTGACTCTGAAGGTAGCAGATAGACTAGAGAATGAGATGGGAGAGTGCTCGCAGTGAGACTTGAGGCAGAAACATTTACCACCTATTCCTGACACCCTTCCTGAACTCCAGTGTGTCTAAAATCAGATTTGGTATCTTCTCCCACCTTTAAAGATATTTCTCCATCGTAGTCATTGATACCAGTAACTCTCTGCCATTAGGGCTGGTGGCCTGCAGTTCACCAAAGACACCCCCTCTCACTCCACCCCTACCTCCATGGCTTCATGATCCACCCAGCTCTCCCTCTCCTCTGTCCTCTGTCTCCAGAGGATGCTGGTTGACTCCTCCACCCTGTCGTCTATGCCTGGAATATTCATTTGCATGTCACTATTCTGGTCTCATCAGGAATGTGTTTGCCCAGAGGATTATTTCTCATTCTTCAAGATCTGAACATGCATCTACCCATTTCATTTCAGATTTTCTCTCAGCCACACATCATGAGTCAATCAGACACCATCTTGTCTTCTTCAGCCTCTTTTTCTGTCTCCTGTTGCTTTATTTGGATTTTGAGGCAGGCTTTCATGTAGTCTTGGTTAGCCTTAAACTCCCTACATAGCTAAGATGACTTAGAACTCATGATCCCCCTGCCTCCACCTCCCAAGAGTATGTGCCACCACATTCAGTCTACAATCAGTCCTCTTAGAATTTAGTTGGCCTTAATGTGATGTTAGCTGAGGTCTCAGAACAGTGTACTGTAACCATCTGCTCCCAGAACTTTCTCTTTTGCCTCAGTGAAGCCACGTCCATGACAGCAGATAATAGGTAGACTTGTCTCTGCACTCCTGGGTTCTGAAGTGATCAGGAATGAATGCTAAGTCCTTGGCCAAATGGATTCAATGAGAAAGGAAGAAAAACAAAACCAGGGCAAGGAAAGCAGCTCTGCCCAGCCAGTCTGCCTCTCCTTGGGGTCAATGGGAATCTAAGTTTGGGGTCAGCAAGACCCCAGAGGATTGTGGGTGTCATGAGACTTAAAGGCATAGAGAAGGTAGTGACTCGATTCCAAGTGCCTTGTTTATTCAGAGCAATAGTCCAGCAGTGGCTCTGGTGGCAAATAATGGCAAAAAGAGCAAGATTATCTGTCTAGACAAGAGCAGTGTGCCCAGCAGAGCTGATAGGTGGGCTCTCTCCATGCCTCAGATTGAATGGATTGCCCCCAAGTTCCGTGCATTGAAAACTTAATCACCAAATTCATGTTGATGATATTTGGAACTGAGGCCTTGGTAGGTAGTTGGGACTAAGTGGTGTCATGAGGGTGGGGTCCCTATGACAGCATTAGTGGCCTTATAAAAAGACAACCCCGATGGCATGGGTGTGGGAGAGCTGGTGGGCTAATCAACTTGGCTACTAACCAGGCCCAGATGTAGGGCTTTGAGTTAGCCCAGCCCAACACCTTCCCCATCCGTGAGCTTCTGGAGCATGTGAAGGGGTCAGTCCTGTGGATCCATAGCTGTAGATCTCCATGACTTGGGACAACAGCAGGATATCTGAGAGTCTCTATGGGGGTCCAGTGTTGATAGTGTAGCAGGAGCAAAAGGCCCCGAACCAGACTAATGACTCATTGCAATGAATATTGCAAGTAAAGCCGTTTGGGCAAAAGGGTGTACTGTGAGACACACTGCAACTTCCAATGCCGCTGCAACTTCCAATGCCGCTGCAACTGGTGAAGATGTGATGGAGAGGCAGGAAAGATGGAGGAACGGAATGATACATGCACAGAAGGCTGTGGTTGATAGAGGGGTAGGTCACTGCCCAGAGGGCTTGGTGAGATTTTTTGGGGGGGGGTTGTTTGTTTGTTTGGTTGGTTGGTTGGTTTTTCTTCTTCTTTTCTTTTCTAATCTTTATTATTTTTATTCTCTTTGTGGGGGTCACAAGGTAGACGGTGGTTATGGAAGGGCTGGGAAATTAGTGGGATTGGGGTACATGATATGAAATTTCCAAAGATTCAATAAAAAACTATGTGGAGAAGAAGAAGAAGAAGAAGACAGACTCAAGCTGGCGTAACTGGCATGCTTGCCCTGTCCGGCCCTGTGCTTCTCTCTGTCGTGTTACGGCAAAGCAAAACGCTTCCTACCAGGTGTTAGCGCCTTGATGTCGGACTTCCCGGCCTCAAGAGCTGTAAGAAATAGAGCCCATTGCTTTGTGCAATGCCCACACTGTGGTGTTCTATTACAGCAACACCAAACCCACTAAGATCCTTGTTCATAACAGGCCCCAAGCTCACTGAAGGAACACAGAAGACAGGCCTGCTCTGAATGGTCCTCCCTGGCTCTGGGGAGTACTAAGCCTTCTCCATCAAAATACCCAACAGCCTTCAGCCAGAGGGGATGGCTGTGGCAGCAGCTGGCAATGCCTGAGCTCACAGATGGCATTTGTTTTCTAAGGGGATAGTGAGGGAGCTGGCCTCTGTAGGACAGGCAGTTCATATTGGTGACTATTGACAGATGGAGCCGAATAATCTAAACACACTTTTTCATCTATTCAAACAAGAGAAGCAGCAAGCCAAAAACAAAGACAGAAACTTGGAGCATGAGACCGTTATTCTAAGACAGCCACAGGTGAGCAGAAGTAAAGGCTGGGTCCTGTCTCTGTTCCTAAGCCTTGGGGAAAGTGGGACTGTGAAGCCCTGGGAGGGAAGAACCAAGCTTTTGTCACATCTTGCTGCTACCTCTGAGAGCCTAGCAAATGTAGGTGGAGCTTGGGCTCTGGGAAAGATGCTTCCCACTACCAGCATGCCCCGTGAGATTGCTTGGACCAAGGGGGTGATCCTGGGGCTCTGAAATAGTATTCTCAGGAGCCCCTGAGCAGACGGCGACGTCTGGCTGCACCCTCCCCACTGGGCCTCCAGGAATCTGCAGACAGTCCCAAGTGTATCAGTGGGAAAAAAAAACAAACAAACAAACCAGAACAGAACAGCCTTGAACCGTGAGTCTCTTTTCTTATTTGTCCTCTATGCTGGGCTCCAGAGGAAAGACAGCAAATTTTCTCCTGCTAGGTTCTTTGGACATCCATTTCTTCTCTGCTCAGTCTTGGGCGAGCCTCATGATGTCTCAGAGCAGAGGAGAGAGGGCACTGAATAAAGCCACCATTCCTACCAGGGGGAAGCAGAGGGAAGTGGCTGCCATGGATATACTTTAGGGTCACCCAAGCTCTTCCTCTCTCAGCCTGGAAGTCCTCAGGTAGAAAATAAATGTAATAATAGTAGCAGCCTCATAATAGTGGGAACATGCAGAAGATCATACACATAAGTTTCAGATGGGTTCAAATTAGCTGCTGCTACTACTATCATCACCTGTCTCCTTCCTTCCTTGGCCTCGGAAATCCCAGTACTTAACTAGCAAAATAGGCGGGTGTTAGAATCATGTCTGGGACCTGGGAGTGTAGCTCAGTTGGTAGAGTGCTGGCTAGCGTACACAGAGTCCTGGATTTGACCCCAAGTGCTGTATAAAACCCATGGTACATGCTTTTAATCCCAGCACTTAGGAGGTAAAAGCAGAAGATCAGAAGGTCATCCTAGGCTACATGGCAAGTGTAAGGCCAGCCTCAGCTACCTGAGACCCTGTCTCAAAATAAACTAATAAAAATTCTGCCTGCCAGGAGGTGATGGCACATGCCTTCAACCCCAGCCCTTGGGAGGCAGAGGCAGGCAGAATTCTGAGTTCAAGGCCAGCCTGATCTATAGAGTGAGATCGAGGACAGCCAGAGCTACACAGAGAAACCTTAAAACAAAACAACAAAAAAGAAAGAAACAAATAAAATTCTGCTGCCTTGGTGTCCTGGGCTTGTGGGATCCCTCATAATAGCTGTGATTTCTGGGCAAGATACGCTCTTAGGATTGAACCTGCCAAAAATCAAGGACTAAGTGCCTGAGTGCCGGGTCACAGGATGCGGGGGTTGCTTGCTGGGCTCCTCCCTCAGGCCAGCACCTTCTCCCTCCCCTTTCTCTTGGGCTTTTCTTATCGTAGCTTTCACTCACTCCTAGAAATTCCAGCTGCCAAGTGCGGAACAGTGGTTAGTATATTTGAAGCACCCTGAACATCATCAGCTCTTGTCAGTTTGTCCATTATTACTATTCTAGAAAGTCCACGTCTCTCCTAAGTAAGGATTGTGTTCTGAGGTGCCAGGCTGCCTTGTGAAAACCCTGAATGAACTCTTCAGCCTTGGAAACTTGCCAGACATGGTGAATTCATCAACATAATACATACCTTCAGGTGACCTTCTGACCCAAGCGTTAACAGTAGAAAGAGGAAACAACGCACTGAACCAAATCCAAAGGCCTGGAGTTCAGGGTCTCTGTGCGTCAGGTAGCAGGAGTGTGTGCATGCAAAGGAGAGCGTGTGCATGAGAGCAGACACAGGTCCTGGACCTAGAAGCCCAGACAGTTATGACAGTTCCCTGGCAGCTGATTCACAGAGGAATCATAGCTCACAAGGAATGAGAGACTCTGACAGTATAGTGATCAAAAATCACATCTAATTCCAACAAATTAAAAGGGACACCTAAACAAATCAACATGGCTACCTTAGGTTTTCAAAATCAACCAGGAAAATGTATTTATATCAAATATTAGAAAAATGGTTAATATCTTTAACATATAAATAGGAAATACAAATCAATAATAAAACCCAAAGGCATAACAGAAGAGCTAGAAGTGGATGACAGACCATTCACTCAAGAAGAAATAGCCCTGTCTTCCCAGAAGATGAACTATCATCAGTCTTACCAGGTAAATGAAATTTGAAACAACTAAATAGCTATGTTTGTCTTATAAATTAGCTACAATTTCAACTTTGATTTGTTTTCATGAGTACCTGATGCTGGTAAGAGTGAAACTAAATAGTCCCCTTCAGAGTCTGCAGATGGGCGTGGCACCCAGGAGAGTCACTTCTTGTATCTCCCCTGAGGTACTGCTGCTAGTTCAGGGTTACTGTTATTAGTAATGTTATTTGTACAAGCAAAATTAGAAAGAACCCGAAGGCAGCCATGGAAAATACCACTTATGATGCTTCCATGGCGGTGTGGAATGGAGCAGGAGACGAAAGTGTACCCATTCATCGCCATCATTTTTAGGAGGCTGTAAGATTGGAAGGGACAGCATTGATGATGGTCTCTTAGGTGGTGGAACAATGGATGATTTGTGGAGTTCTCTTTGTGCTTCTGCTTGGTGATCATACTTTTTGCAGTGAGTGTGTGTTAGTGTTATTGGGGAAATAAAGTGCTGATTTAAAACACCGGAGAGTGAGTGATAAGATTCAAAAAGGACTCACAGAAATGGCAGACTAGTCCAGCAGACAAGGCACACTGGTGAGTGGGGGGATGGCCTATGCTCTGATCCCAGGGCTTCCTAAAGTGTCAAGCAGGTCTGTGTCATCATTCACAACACAGTTTTCCCCAGAAGTAGCAACAAGTCGGGGATGGGTGCTGGATGGGTGCTGCCCAAGAAGCATGCACAGAGTCGAATGGAAATCTAAGCACTGTGGGCCACCACCATTGGCCATTGTGCTGGAAGATGAGAAAACTCTTGGACCCCAGGCTTGGGTTCCAAAAATCCCTAGGCAGCAGTAACTACCTGAATGGCCCTATTGCCTGCTGAAGTGCAGACTCTAGAACATCATTGACATAAATGAAGTCTGAGGCAACTGGGTTGTGGTGGCAATTTGAATAAGCATGGAGTTGGTTTTTGAAGGTTTTTTTTTCTCCTTGAGTGTCTGTCTTTCAATCTTTCCGATGAGACCAAAGATAAAGTCTCAATTTGATGCCCTGTGTCTCACTCCTCTTTAACCTTTTGTTCTCTCCCTTCCTAACGAAGCAGGAGCCATCCTCAGCCAGCCTCAGCACCTCAGCAGACAGTAGCATGAGGTTAGACTTCAGAATGTAGGTGATGTGTGGACTGACAGAGTCTGCCAGGGAAGCAAGGAGAAAGAATGGATGAAGGCTGCCAAACACTGAGCAAGGCCCAGGATTTGGGTATTTAAAACACAAAGATCAGGCAGGCTGTGAGTCACCCGCCTGGCTAAGGCCAGACCACGCCTGCTTGCCCTGCTCCAGCAAAGGCTCTGTCCCCAGTTCGAACCTCTGAGCCTCTCCCCCAGATCAGCAGTTCTTCACCTCCCTCCAGGCCGACGTTCAGTTCCATTTTGTTCCTTCCTGTCATCATTATTTCTTGTTGGGGTTGTTGTTATGGCTGTTTGGGCTTCTTCCCTGGCCTCAGAGAGGGCATGAGAGCACGCCATCAGCATAACTAAAAATGTTTTTCGATTGCCTCTGCATTTTCCCCATGCCTCAGCTTTTCCTAAAAAGCCAGCATCTTCTGCATCCTTCCCTGGGGGCTTCCAATTCAAGCAGTTTTTTTTCTTAGGTTTTTGTTTTTCCAGCGTGAACTTGTAAGAGCCCCCAGTGCAGCCACATTAGTGTCTTCGGACGCCTTCTGATTGGGGTCATTTGTGCTCGTGTCGTCAGAATTTCCCCTAACAGTCTGTGGTCTGAGCTCATCCTTCAACTCAGCCTGGGCTGCTAACTAGCTGGGGACCTCATGCGAGCCACTCAACCATGCTGAGTAGCTGCAGCCCTGTCCTACTTAGCTCGGGAGCTTGCAGTGAGGACCGCATGAGCAGGTAGTCACAAAAAAAAAAAAAACCATTTACCCCACCATAAAATGTGTTATTCAGCTCTCGCTCTTTTTCTTTTTACTTTTCCCGTTCAAGGAGAATGCTCTTCAAATTGGGATGGCCAAAGTCGGCTTCACCAGAGAGAAGCAGCTCAAAATAGGAGCAAAGGTAGACAGTACTTTGCCCTTTAAAGAGCTCAACCCCTGGGTGCCTTAGAAACAGGGCCAGTCTGCGAGGCTGTGATGTAATTGTTGGGCTGTATTTTGTTTGGGACCCGAGTAGTTTCAATAGAAAGAAAACAGGAGGGATGGTGAGGACTGCTGCCACATGATTCTGCCCGGGGCTTCATGAAGAAGAGGGCCTGTCCAGACTCAATACAGTTTTCCCGTCCCTGGAACACATCACAGGACCCTTCAGGAAAGCTCACTCTAGAAGACCCGAAGTGTGTGTTTGATCCAGATTGGCCTCCACAGTTACAGACTCTCTGGCCTCGGGGAATGTGACTTGTCATTTGGATCTGCGATATGAAAGTGATACCCCACTCATAGGCTTGTTTTTGGAGTTTAATGCGTGACCCAAAATTCTTAGCACAAAGTATGTACTCAAAAGACGATTATTTGGCTGGGCGGTGGTGGTGCACGCCTTTAATCCCAGCACTCGGGAGGCAGAGCCAGGTGGATCTCTGTGAGTTCAAGGCCAGCCTGGTCTACAGAGTGAGTTCCAGGAAAGGCGCAAAGCTACACAGAGAAACCCTATCTCGAAAAACCAAAAAACAAACAAACAAACAAACAAAAGATGATTATTTGTTCTTGCTTTGTCCACTTACCACATCCCTGTTTCTGACTATAAAATACTTTCAAAATACCAAACACGAACTTAGCAGGTGATCCAGCAATTCTAATCTCTTGGTATATATCCAAAGAATTGAAAACGAATATTTACTCATTCATGTTCATAGCATTACTCATAAGAGCCAGAAGATGGAGGCAACCCAAGTATCTATCCGTGGTGAATAGATAAACTGAATATGGTATATCCATATGATAGAATACAACTCAGCTTCAAAAGGGAGAAGGATGCTGACACAGACTACAGCATGGATAAACCTGGAGTTTAGTTCTAACAAAAGCCAGAACTCTCTCCTCCATTCTACAAACGTTCTCTGAGCAAAACGTATGTGAAGACAGTTTGCAGGTCTCTCCAAAGAGTAATGAGAAGAGTGAGAACAGACCCCCACCCTAGAGAGTATATTCATTTCCTAGGACTAGTGGGACGAAGTGCCACAAACTGGGTGACTAAGAAGAACAAGAGCGTGTTCTCGTAGTTCTAGAGGCCTGGGAGGTCAGGATCAAGATACTCGCAGATGCCAGCTGGGCCTCCTGTCTCTGCTTTAGAAGACTGGGAAGAATCTGTCCCCTGTCTTGCTCCTGGCTAATGGTGGTGGCCAGTAGCTCTTGACTTGTGAGAGCATCACTCCCATCTGTACCCCATCTCCACATCACCATCCTCTGTGTGTGTGTGTGTGTGTGTGTGTGTGTGTGTGTGTGTGTGTCTAGATCCAACTGTTTCTTTCCTTTTAAGGGCACTAGTATAGTAATAATATAATGATATACTAGTATAATAATAATACGAGTATAAAATATTACTATAATAATATACTAGTATAATAATAATAGTGCCACTAGTTGTTGGGTTAGTTCCCACTTTCTCCCAGTATGTCCTCATCTGGACTTCATTACACTCACAAAGACACTGTTCCAAATAAGGTCTCATTGACCAGGGCCAGGGCAGAGGTAGAGGGTAGAGCCTGTACATTTTTTGACAGGACATAGCTCATGCAATGGAGCTTTCCAAAAGTGAAAACAATATAGTAAAAGAGGTAGCAAGACTTCGCAGCCAGATGGGCTTGGGCTTTTAACCTCTCAGAAACTGTGACTAACAGATGGGGTAACAGGAACGGCTTCACAAGGCAGAAAGTGTGCAAAAGTAACAGGCGCACAGGAGGCAACCAGAAAGTAGTAACTAATATTCTTATCATTATGATTATTATTTATTAGCTGGATGCCAAGGCACTAGAAAATGATATGACCTAGGAGACATACAAGCCAAATCCTGCGGGTGAGATCATGCCAGGTTGTGGGAAATGGGATTCAGTTTAATGGAAGAGATGACAGGGTAAGCTTAGTGGGAAAGACGCAGGTGCTTTCGACAGTAGAACCAGCTGAGGAGGAAATTCCAGGAAGCGGGAGCTACACAAACAAGGCAAGCCTTGGCGGCAAGAAAGCACAGTACACCGTGGAGGGGAGCTCTTTGCTCCATTTGGCTGGAACTTGGGGAAATGAATAAAAAGTAATGGTGATTGAGGTCGTAAAGGAGTGTTTGGACCACAGAGCACAAGGAGTTTGCATTTAATTCATAGGCAGTGGGGGAGCCAATGGATGTTTTTTGGAAGGAATGATGCAATTAACCCTGAGTTGAAGGAAATTAATGTGACCACAGTGTGCAGGATCAGAGAGCTCTGCAGGCTCCAGGACAGGGTGTGACTAAGGCCCAGGTCCAAGAAGGCTCACTGAGGTAAGAACTCTCCTGGTCAAAGATGAGAGTCAGGTTGTAGAAAATGTGTGCCTGAGCTGCTCACCCTGGATGCTCCGTGCACCCTCTTGGGTTCTGGTCATCAAAGATGGAAGAGAGCAGGGCATGCTGGGATTCAGTACCCTCCCAGACCCAGGAGACAGAACTAAACTGGTGAAGTGCTGTCACAGGATGGCCAGGGACGTGGGGGGGGGGGATGTCCTGCTCCCTTCCTCTGCCCCTCTGGGAGATGAGAATATTCCAGATCCCCAGGCTTTGGGGAGATGAAAGCTAGAGCCTGGTCAGGCCGCTCAGCAGTCTGATTGTTTTGCATTAACTTTCACCTCCATCTTACTTTAGAATTCCGTGAATATTTATGAGTGAGCTCTTCCTTAATGAGGAGGGGAGCCAAAACATTAATGAGCTTTCTTTCCTGGTTGGGTTTGAGCTGTCTTCCCATCCTCCCCCCTTAATTTAGATTTCTAATTTGAATTCCAGCTATGCTTTTCTCTCCTGGTTCCTCTTCCTCAGGGGTGAGAAGGGCCATGGTAACTTTTCAGTGCCACATCCAGGGAGAATCAAGCACACAGTGCAGAAACTGAGGCAGTCGACACTCACGGCTCAGAAGACCTTGTCCACCTGTGCTGGTGTGTGTGCACGTGTGTGTGTGTGTGTGTGTGTATATGTGTGTGTGTGTGTGTGTGTGTGTGTGTGTGTGTGTGTGTGTGTGTATAACGTAAGGCCCAGCTGAGCTCAAATGTGAAGGAACTACTGCTCTGTGAGAAGCTTGAGAGAAGATAAGTCCAGGCCTCACTGGTTCTTAACTAGGAGAGAAGTGTTCGGTGTGTTTTAGGCCATCCTCCGGGCCCTGTGCCTTTGGGCCCACACCCAGGAATTCCCTAGAACAGGACAGAATCCTAGGTTTGCACTCTTGATAGTGTGAGCTGAGCTGCATCCCCTCCAAGGGACAAGTGCCAACCTGACCCTCTGGCCCTGGGGAGAAAGTAGAGAGCCTTGTGGAGGCGAGAGCCGAGCTTCATGGAAGAATGGACAGTAGGGGACAAGAGGAGGGACATAAACCCTTGTGTCCATTTGGGATGCTCGGAGTACTCAGCCGTCCTCTCACTCACCCATTTTCCCCAAGGCCTCACGGTCTCTAAGGGACTGCCAAGAAACATGGCAGTTACAAAATTGATAAATCAGTAAGAAAAAAAGCCAAGCAAGCTCCCGGAAAGGCAGGAATCCCTCTCCTCTCTGGCAAACCTCAGATTCTCAGCTGCATCTCTCAAGCTCACCACAGCCGTGAAGGACCTTCCAACCTTCCCCGTATGATTCCCAGCTGCTGGTAGTCTCTCTCTCTGACCCAGCACTGATCATGCTGTAGCTGAGTGCACATTTGGTCAAAGCCAGTAGAAATTTGTTCTCAAGGACTCCTGCTGGGAAGGAGGTGTATAGCTAAGCCATGAGTGGCTAGGTCTACTTCCATTCTGTTGGCCCTGATTCTCCTCCCCTTATCCAAGGACTGCCTTCACCCCAGCCTGGGGAGAAAGAAAGTAATCATCCACTGCCTTGTTGCCATTAGCTTCATTTCCCAGAACCTACTAGCCTGGGGAGGAGACCCATGAAGCCTAGTCCTGGACCCTGGCTGGTGAGACAGTCACCTCCTAATAGTGTGTGTATGTGTACACGCATCTGTGTCTGTGTGCGCACACATACATGTGTGCACACGCCTGCAAGAACAGCTCACACCTGGCATTAGGCTGAACAGTCAGCCTCAATATGGTTAGCAGATGCCAGAGAACTAGCAACAATGAGGAAACCTAGCAAGTGGCTTTGGTGGTATAAAACCAAACTCATGACAGCTCTTTCTGGGAGTGCTCCCCTGTTTATGTCCAGTCACATATCCACAGTGGCTGTTGTGCATGTCACTGACAGGCCGAGTGATTTCTGCTGTAGACTCTATTCAATCACATCATTTCATTAAATTCTGTGCTCATGTACCCAGCTTTCTATTGCTGTGTGAGCTGCCCCCAACTTTTTCCGTAGATGTTAGTTTTATTATACATGAAAGCATGATGTTCTTTCTTTAAAAATATTAATGGGAAAAATTAAATAAAAGACAATTGAGTGTTAGCCATAGAGTGGTCACCCACAGTCAACCACTATCAATATCATTGGGTTATTTGTCTTTAGTCATTTTCCTTTGCGTGACTTAATTAGCTCAACCCCTACAATAAGTCATTTGGGTCAGTACCAAGTTTATGCTACAATGAACAAGGCTGTGTTAACACTTCCATGCCTTCACTTCTGAATGACACTTAGGTAAAATTATTGGGTCATTTTGGTCTTGGGCAATTTCAGTCCTCTTAATGAATATTGCCAAATGCCTTTCCCAAAGAGCTATGCCAATTGGCATTGAGTGAGAATGCCCATTTCCATGCCTCTTACCAGGACTATTCATATTCTCATTCACCCCCCCCCTCCCATGCTAATTTTAGATAATTTGATGGGTTGGAGTGACTTGCTACATTTTTATTTTTAGCACATAAGGAGGTTGGATGTGTTTCTGTGTGTTTATTGATCAGTTGTAGCTAGAGTTCACAGCATTCAGCAGTTAGGGGGAAACCCTTGACTTGCTTGTGAAGGTTTGTGCATGTGAAGAGCTCGGTTTGTGTGTGTGTGCAATTATGCAGACATTTGTCAGGGATTCTGGCTGCTGTGGACAAGGCTATGGCAGCTGAAGAGGGAAGGACGTAAGCTGTAGAGCCCTTCAGGTCCACGTTCCCATGTCAGCAGCTTTATAACTGGTGTAAGTTGCATCCCCTTATATTCAGACCTTTGCTTCCTTAACTGTGCATCATGTCTTTAATCCCAGCACTCAGGGAGCAGAAAGACAATTCTCTGTGTAAGGCACCACGCTGGAGAGAGGGGTGCTCAGCTGGTATTATTCACACAGTGGGGACTCCACAACCGCCCTCATCTTCCCCCAAATAATTCTCCACGATCCTCAGTAACTGCTGGTAGGAGAGGAGGGGCAGGAGAAGGAGGAAAGTTTGTGGGGGACATCTGGGACAAACCAGAAATTCCTTCTGAACTTCTGTTTCTGTCCCCTCTGAAGAGTGGGACTTACAGTGTTGATGAGAGCCAGAGCTGGGCAATGAAGCAGTAAACTCAGACTTTATTCAAGACTACTGAAACAGGAGGAAGGGGACTCAGGACGGAGACAGGCTCAGGACGGAGACAGGCTCCATTTGAATATAGCAAAGATAACTGAGAATTTCTAGCCTGGGGGAAGGGGAGTGGGTAGATGAAAAGTTATGAAGAGGAAGCATCAGGAGCAAGGTGGAGTCTGACTAAGCCAGGCTAGTGGGGTTCTTGCTGGAGGTAGGCCAGGGTGATCTGGAGGATGAGGAACCAATTGGACACTGAGGGTGCTCGGATACTAATATACTAGGATTTTTAGTAGAACTGGGCCATGCGGGGACAGACATGGAATGCTCAAAAATGGAAGCCTAGCTAGGAAGGTGAGCCAGAGGAGCCCCACTGGTATGGTTTGAATGTGAAATATCCCTACAGGTTCCTCTATGTGAACATTTGGTCTCCTATTCTGGAGGTGGATCTGTGTTAGAGGAAGTGGGTCACTAAGGGTCAGACTTTGAGGTTTCTATCCTGGTCTGATTTCCTCTCCCATCTCAACTTCCTGTTCCCGTGAAATGTGAGGTAATGAGTCCCAGCCATATGCTTCTACCACTGTGAAGCCATCTGCCGCTGTAGTGGACTGTTATCCTCTCAAACCATGGGCCAAATAAATCTTTCTCCCCTTAAATTGTTTCCTTCGAGTGTTTGGTGATACCGATGAGAACAGTAACCAATACCCTGAGCAAAGTTTGGTCAGGAAGAGCTTGTCACATGGAGGCAAGTGACTGAGCACAGAAGAGAGGCAGAAGGAAGGGGAGGAGGGGAGGAGGGGAGGGAAGAGGGGTCAACATGGATGTGAACTTCCAAGGAGGCAAATTGACTGGTCCCGTCAGAGCTGGGGGTGACACACAGAGGGGAGCGCTCAGTGTTTTCAGGGACCCACCGACACACAACCCCACTTCCAATCTCTGGTACCACTCCCCCCCCCACCCCGACCTTCCTGCCTCATTTAGCACACTGTGGGAGAACTAGCTGTTCCCCTCTAGTGCTAAACTGATGAAATGTCTTCTGCCCATGGTTTTGTGTTCCAGTAACAAAGCTACCTCAGGAGTCGCCTGCCATGTAAAGATGATTGCTGGGCATAGTGATATGCCCAGCTTGATAAAGATATTCACGCTTGGGCCCTCCCTCGTATGACCAAACAGACACATCCTGGGGACTAAGGCAAGGAACATAAACAAACGTATGTCCTGAACAGCAAATCTGAAGGCTGCAAAGATATGCCTATCAAGGAAGTTAGTCGCCATCTTGGCTGCAGAGCCTGTCCCCACCCCCATTCCCACCAGGAGGACACTGGAAGAAGCACAGACCTCAATATTAGCATCCCTTCTCTGGCGGTAACTTCAGGCTCATAAGTAAAGCAGATCTTTATCCAGCAATTGGGGTTTCTGTAGTAATGAAGTCTCTGCTTTGAGCATTTGTTAAAACCTGATTCATCTGAGTGATAAGAAAATAAGAGGATGACAGAGGCACCTCAATTACTTGTCTCCCTGCTAATCCTTGGTGCAGCATGTGTTTAGCAAGCACCTGCTGTTTGCAGAGCTCCTGCTGGGTTGTGTCCGCTCAGTTCTGCTCAGGTCTCCTTCATGTGCATCGGACTGGATGCACAGGGGATGCTTTTTTGGGTCTTCTTATCAGTGCATTGGATTGTGCATCTGTTGAAGCCACTGGAGTCTGATAGCTGTGCTCCCCCGTCAGAGATGTTGGCTCCTGGTTCTTGCTAGGTTCTGAGAGAGATCTGGGGTTCCTCCTGTAAATCCACTGTAAGCCATTCCCCACACCCACTTCCCGCTGCCCCCCTCTGGGCTCTTCTTCACATAATGACTGGATTCTCAGAAGCCTGAAGTTTCTTGACTCAAATGGGGCACCAAGTCCTACACTCCCTTCAAACCTGGACTAGCTTCCCTGCCTCTACTGTGCTTTCCCGGACGGTCCCAGCAAACTGTGGGCCTCCTCCTCCGGGTCCCACTGTGACTTGTTGCTACCTTTATTGTGAAACTTGCCCCAACCACATGGTAACACATCTGTTTACATGGTAGTCTGCACTGTTCTGTATTGAGCCCCGGGTCTCACTGCTTTTCATCCTTTGGGGCCCTGTGTCTAGTGTAATGCCTGGGATATTACAGATATAAATGTCCTCCATGTCTGATGGCTTCAGGTTCCTAGAGACCTACCCCAAGGTAGATCATAGCTGCTCTTCATTAAGTGAGTGACAGGTACTTCCAGCACATCACAAAAGCTCAGAAAAAGCACTTGCGGATAATGTTTTGGAGGCTGGGGCCTCTCAACAAAGGGACATATTACATATGAAATACTTAGCTAGCCCATGCCTCACCAAGAATGGATGCTAATTTAATGGATACCTTGGGAAAATCAAGGCAACTGAATGCCTGAGCCTCAGTTTCCTGGCCTAAGTATTGTAGAAGGAATTTGGCCACCACAGGGTTCTTGTGGAAATTAATAGCAGCCTTGAGGGAGGCCTGCATAGCTGCTTACATGTTATATGGTCAGTGCCAGCTGAACCCACTCAGGACCTTTGACCCAGCTAGAGAGCCAGCATCTGATGCCCGGGCAGAGCTGCTCTACCTACTGCAGGTATGAGCAACACGGACCCCTTGGCTCCACTGCGGCTAAGCAAACCTAAGTCGACATGAGCCTCAGGCATTTCTCAGCTGTAGACAGCCGCTTCTGCTGCTCTGAATGTTCTGGAGTTCTTCCACATGAGCTGTGCCGCACACAGGGTCAGAAGGCTCCAACCTAGAACACCAGACAGGCCCCGACAAGGGAGGGGCAACTCAAGCTCACAAGCCAGTGCTCAGCCTCTTTGTTGCCATGGCTCCTTTCTGACTCTTCATGTATTTTTTAGGAATGCGTAATTTCCTAAAGGGAAATTAAATTGGATTGTGCATTAATTTAAGCGACCGGAGGCTGATAGGAATGTCCCTCCCCATCAGAACTATTGGCTTCTGATCCTTGCAAGGTTCTAAGAGTGACCCAGGGCTCTTGTAAGCCCACTGTGACCCCTTCCCCACAGTCCCACTCCACTGTGAGCTCTTCTTCATTTAATGACCAGATTCTCAGAAACCTGCAGTTTCTCTGCTTAAATAGGATATCCAGACCCTAGACACAGACAAGCTTCCCTGTCTCTGCTGGCTCCTAATGGCAGCTTGTATCTTAGTGTATAAGGGGCAGAGGATGCTGGGAAAGCATCTTTCTGGATGCCCCAAGAGCTGAGCACACAAAACACAAAAGCTGGAACTTTAGATGTGTGCACAGCAGGGCCTGTGTGAGCTGCTGCACCCCTCCGTGCCTAGCAGCCTGGGGTTACAGGGCCAGGGCTCTGGCTAACTGCTCTTGTGAAGCAGGGCCTGGCTTAAGGTCTTTTCCTACTGTTTATAAACAAGGTGACTCTGTGGACTAATTTCACCCTCTGTGAACTGGGATCATAGAAGATCCTGCTTCACTGGGTCCCCATGTCGGTTAAAATCTGAAAGTCCTGTTGGCGGAGGTGCTTCTCATGGATTAACACCCACAAAATGTACATGGCCCTTATTTTTATGGTTGTATACTTTGTGCAAAGGACTTTACCCTGGACGGATGCCCTCTTACTGTTCCATGTTTGGTGGTGGTAGTGAGTGCCCAGGGAAACCCTTACACCGTACTCTGTGTTTCCCATAACCCCGACTGCATCATGTGGCACCTAGAGGCCACTCCACAAAGGGGAAAGTCAGCTGAGTGAAGGCTCCTCAGAGTGTGAGAGACAGCTGCACTAGCATTCCCAGCAGAGCCAGGGTGCTGGCTGTGACTGGGTCTCCCCTCCTCGCAGTCGTCCTGATACAGAGCAGCTAGGTGGGTCCTATCCTTCTCAGCCATGGTCATTTTGCACTGAGCACTGAATAGGACCACTCAGCCCATCTAAGCTTCACCCTCTGGTCTTCACTCTGTCCAGTGATGCGTTAGCCCCGGTTTCCACATGACGGAGCTTAAGCTCCGAGAGCCTTGCCCTGCTGCTGCTTGATTGGAGACAGGGTCTCAGAACTCTGTAACTCTGGCCTGGAACTCAGCACAGTCTAATCCTCCTGCCTCTGCCTCCTGGGGGCAAGGATTACAGGTGAGAGCGCTACCCCGAGCTCTCCCCTGTTCTCGCACTCGGCACCGCCTCAGATCTTCAGAAGTCTTCTCTGTGGGGCCCAGGAAGCACGCAGGAGGGGAGGAAGAGAAAGAAACGTCGGTGCCTGAGTTCCCCGGGTCTCAAGATCTCAAAGAAAAATGCTAATGTTACTCACCTAGTCCCGGTGAGTAACATTCTGCAGAGGAAGTTTAAAATAGAACTCTAGTCACACCTAATGGAACCAATAGATTTTGAAATATAATTAAGCTTCAGCCTCACGCAGCCGAGTCTGGCTGTGGGTGCCGATGGAAGTGGGTGACCCTGAAAGAACATTTGATTCTGGAATTCAGTGAGTGACATGGGGGCCCAGAAATCCATACTCAAACCTTGCGTGAGGACCCCCCACCCACCTTTCATCTCCCATTCATTGACCACTCTGGCCCACAGGAGCCAGAGCTCAGGGGTGGAAGGAATGCATATTTCAGATAGCCTATGACAGGCATTCTCAAGGACTTCCTACAACTGAGTGGCCAGCAAGCAGTTAAAATATATCCACTTTCATACTGATGTGTGTGTGTGGTTTTGTGCAAATTTCTTAGCCTTTCTTACTTCATTTGGGCCTTACCATCATCAGCTGGCAGTGTGTGCTGAACACCTAGCCCAGGACCGGGCGCATTTCCCACCTTTATAGGCATGAGTCATTATTTTCCTGTGGATAGGTGATGCAGGAATCGCCTGGCCCGCTGAGACCCACATACCCCACAAAGTGACAAACAAGACCTTCTCATTTACATGGCCCAAGCCCTGCCTCTCCCCATTCATGGTCTCCTACGGATACAATCTGATAAAAGGAAATAGTGACCTCCATGACAGAAAGATGTCACACCAGCTGGTGTATGTCAGCCTGCCTGAGGCCCTGCAGCTGGAGAGGGTGACAGGCAGAGGCCAAAGGGAGCTTACATCCTGAGACCAATTATTTCAGCCCTTAGTTATTGGCTCGCTGCCTCTTACAGCTGCCACAGACCCTCACAACAAGGCCACCAATTTGTTGGACCCCAGGGAGAGTCCTTGCTCTTTCCATGCACACACACAGGCAAACAGCCACAGCCCAACTGCGGGGGAGATAAGACCGCCAAGGTTTGCACTTATTTTCAGCTGCAGAGTGTTGTGTTCCATTGCCTTTTCTGTTATTAAAGCCTTGGGCTGACAGCAAGAGCTAGCTCCTTGGGCTCTTGGGGGCTTGCCCGCATCCCTGTCCTTCACAGAGTTGCCTAGAAGAAACACTGGGTTTTCTTTCGCTCCAGGGCTAGACAGAAGCATTTTCCACCTCCCTAGGCTCAGTAATTGGCTGTAGATTCTCACTGAGAAGAGAAGGAATAGTTCTCAGACACCTGCTGTTTCTATAGCCAGGATGGGAGCTCGGAGAAAAAGTCAGGACCAGTGTGCCTACACCCAGTGTGGCCTTTTAGGTGCAGTCGTTGGGCACACACATGGGCAGAGCAGCTGAGCACACTTCTTCCTCGGCTCCTTGTGCCCCAGGGCAACCAGAGGTCTGTCCTTCCAAAGTGGTGTCCTGTGAGAGGGACCTGCCATGAGCAAAAGGCCCATTCACTAGGACTAAAAACTGGAAGAGACTAAATAGTCACTAAGTCCAGAACCTAATTTGACTCCAGACTAGAAGAGAATTAAAAGCTCCAAGGAGCACAAGATACAACCACTTGCCTAGCTTTTTCAAAGTGGAGCTACAAATAGATTCTGAAGGCCTTCACATGCTGACCTCCTCCATCCTCTCCCACTTCATGGTCATGGGCAAACAAGAACTGCAGCAGGTCATCCATATTTGACCTCATAATATCCCGTCTACCCTGAGTGATGCTGGACCAGCAAATTGCTTCTTGCTTGAAATTTCCTGTACTGTTTATGGAGACCAGAAGGGAGCTGTGAAAAACCATTTGACTGGCTCAGAAACCAGTCAGTAAATAGAAAGAGTTCTAGAGGAGGCTGGGAGAAGGGAAGAGCCATCAAGAATGCTGTGTCCTCTTGCAGCTGGTGCACAGTCCGTGGTGCACAGCCTAAGGGCATGCTGGAGACCCTATGTCTTCATCAGTTTTCAATCTCTGGTACGAGTGCTCAGTCCAGTGTCTGACACACACCATCAGTCACCAAAGACCATTGCTTAATACCATTTGATCCTTGATAATATGAGTAGGTCAGTGCATGTGCGTGGGTAAACACACACACACACACACACACACACACACACACACACACACGCATGCTGGAAATATGGCATAATTTTTCCAGTTCCAAGAACAAATATTTTTGTTGTGGAAATAGCACTGGTAAAAATGGGGTGCTGGACTCTGTAGGTCCTTTAGGCTCCACAAAGCACAGCTACCTCTGTTGATCTTTGTCACCTGCACAAAACCACATCCCTGGCCTCCACACACCCCTAGAGCAGTCCAGCCTTTTCCCCACTCAACTTCCATCAACCTTGTCCAGAGTCAACAGAGCCCACTGACAAGCTTTCAAGGTTCTTCTCAGTACTCATCCTTCTTCCTTATTCTTTGGGGCCTGTGAAGAGTAGCAGGCCATTGGCCCAGGTCTGGTCATGGGTCTCAGATGACCCAGACTGGAGCAAGAGATGTTGTTAGTCAGGACACCTTTATCCCTGTTGCTCCAATGCTTGACCAAGATTCAGCTCGATGAAAAAATCAATGCACAGAAAGAAGGAATCCCTGGCAGGATCCACCTGAGCCTCAAAGTCTTTGGAAGGCTGAAGACTATAGAACAAAGGTACATATGTCCAGGTAGACAGTTGTGCTGGTCATATTCACGGCAGTCTCCAGTCACTCTTACTAACTTCGTTCATCAGCATTTCCAGAATGAGCCAAGATAGCAAGTTCTAAAGAGAAAAGAAAGATTGCATGTGCACAGTCCCTGTTTATTCTGAACCCTGGAATATTTGTGCTTGTCCTTAGCAGTTTCCCTGTCCCAGCTTTCATCTCACAGAGGGTCAGGAAGCAGGCCATGCTAGGAATTCACCTGACCCTTTATTCTTATATTTATACATCACCAGAAGCTCTGTGTGTGTGTGTGTGTGTGTGTGTGTGTGTGTGTGTGTGTGTGTAACAGGAAACGTTTGACAAAGAACCCTAGGTTTTGGGAATGACTTACGCTCTTACACTAATTGATCTCAAGAAATAAATGACTTCTGTCAATAGGAATACCAAATACAGAGGTGCGGAGGAAATTCAGAGTGATAGAGTGATCAATACTAGGCCAAGCGAATCTGAAAAGATTTCCTGAGATAAGATTTTGTTTTTACAACCTGAAAGGAGGAAAGAGACATGCAATTTATTGAATTCCCAATTCTACATGCTACACTTTGTACAAGGACATGCATGTTCTTTCTGCATACTGTTTCTAGATAATTCCTTTAACCTGATTTCCTTATAAGGTATGACTAATTAACACACATACCCATCCATTGAACTCTTTTTTTAAATTTTTTTATTAAGAAAAATTTTTCATTCATTTTACATACCAATCAAAGATCCCCCTCTCCCCTCTTCCTGCCCCCCAGCCTCTCCCCAACCCAACCCCCCCCCCATTTCTCCCACAAGAAGGCAAGGCCTCCCATGGGGAGGCACATCCAGAAGGGGTAAGTCCAAGTCCTTCCCCCTGCCTCAAGGCTTCAAGAGCTGTCCTATCATAGGTAGTGGGCTCCAAAAAGCTGCCTCATGCACCAGGTATGGATTCTACCTGATTCTACTGCCAGGGGCCCCCCCAAGCAGATCAAGCTATACAACTGTCTCACCATGCAAAGGGCCTAGTCCAGTCCTGTACAGGCCCCACAGCCATTGATCCAACTTTCATGAGTGCCCACTAGCTTGGTTTGGTCATCTCTGCAGGTTTCTCCATCATGATCCTGATGTACTTGCTCATAGCATCCCTCCTCTCTCTCTCCAACTGGACTCCTGGAGCTCTGCCTGGTGTTTGGCTGTGAATCTCTGCATCTGCCTCCATCAGTTATTGGAGAAAAGCTTTGTGATGACAGGGTATTCACTGATCTGATCACTGGGGCAAGCCAGTTCAGTTCAGGCACCCTCTTCACTATTTCTAGTAGTCCAAGCTGGGGTCATCCTTGGGGATACCTGGCAACTTCCCTAGCACTGGGTTCCTCTCTCTCCCCATGAAATCTCCCTCCGTCATGGTTCCATTGATCTCTTAATTTCAGTTATTGTGCTTCTTAATTCTAGAATTCATGTTTGAAATTGTTTCCCAATTACCAAGTCACTTTTTAGTTTCCATTCCCAGCAAGTTTTTCAAGCTTTTATTTATTTGATTGTAAGCATAGTTGTCCAAGTCTGATAATACCCATATTTCAATTATTTGTGGGCTCCTTTATTATAATTTCATCTGGTTCTCACTCATGGTTGCCTTTGTTTTGTGTGTACATGGTTATATGTGGTTCTTTGCTAGTCAGTGTGTTTGGAAATTGTTGGAAGGAAGTGAAATAAGTGTTCTTTCTCTAGAAATGACTTCGATTTTCTTCTTCCAGACATATGAGAGGGCTAACAGTCCAGGACCACTTTAATCCAACTTAAAGCTGTAAGTCCAGTGAGGGAGGATATTTGCTTCCAGTTTTTAACCTTCAAATGAAGGCTTTTAGTACTCCAACTTTGCATAGGTGGAGAGTATGCATTCAGGCTTCTAACCCTTCTAATTCCTATTGGGAATCTGCAAAATTACACTTCTCTTTCTTTGTCCCTATTACTTATGAACTAATTGTTTTACTAAAAGGCAAGAGTGATGTTAAGTCCTGAGCTTACCTGAGTTCTCTCTTCTTCAGAGAGTATGGCCCCATGAATCTCTATTGCTTCGTTCCCTCTGTTTTTACTCACTGTATATTTCCTCACGATTTTAACATTTCTTTGGCAGATGAGTTTACTCAGATTGTTCATTTCTAGTACTGATGCCCTTTTCTCATTTTTCCTTACAACTATGTGAGGTGAGTAGATAGGATTGTTCCCATTTTACATATGAGAAAGTTAAGATGAAAAATTTTACCCAAGCCAAGTAGCCCCCCAAAAGAAGATCTGTGTTGAGTCAAGGTTATTCTAAATCCAAATCCCACAATTTTCTCACTACACTATGCACAGGAATGGAAAACAGTAGGATGCTATTTGCCACAGAAGTGTCTACAATGAGGCAGATAAGGGAGCTAGACCAGGAGAGCCACAAGCAGAGGTGTCCTGTGAGTGGAACTTCCATCCATGGAGTATCTTTACATGGAAATGGTGAAGAAGAAAGGAGATGCCTGTTCTGGGGTGGAGACTCTCTTGAATGACCTGTGACACTTCTCAAGTGACTCTGTTCTTAACATTCCTTCTGGATCTGAGGAGCACAAATGGTCAGGCAAGCACCCCAGAAGCTGGAAGTCCATGTCAGCCAGTGGCTCCATGAAACAAGGATGATAGTTGGGGAGATAACTAGATAGTTGCCTAGTAGAAGGACCTCAAAGGAAGGCCAGACTGGAGATTTGGGATAGCAGCCACTCATTCCTCTCTCCTTCAGGTCCTGTGTCTGTCCTGTTATTACTACCATAAAAAAAATGACCCAGCAGCCTCTTCAGGACACCTTGCTCCCATCCTTCTGCAGAGTTTATGAAAACATAAATGCATCCAGCAATTACGTTTCCTCCCACAAGCCAGGTGCTGCCTTTTACTGAGCAGTAGGTGAATTCTCCGCAGGCACTTCCTCTAAACCAAGCAAAGGGTAGAATCTTGTTCTCTACAATCCTGCCCTCCCCTCCACATCTCTCCTCTCCTCTCCGTAGCCCTACCATACTCAATACACCCCTGCCTCCCTACTCCTACAGTCACCTCAACACCCTCTACTCTCCATCCCATCTCCCTAGTCTCCTCTCCACATCCTTACTCTACTTCCCACACTTCTGTCTCCATCTCCACAGCCCTCTTTCCTCCCTACCTTCCTCTCCAAGTCCCCACCCTCATCTCTCCATTTCTTCATTCCCACATCTCTATCCTTTTTTTTTTTTTTAACAAAGGTTGGTCTGTCACAACCCAGGAAAAACCCCACTGCTGGGGAGGATAGAGGGTAGCTTGGGGTGGGGGTAAGGACAAGAGACAGGCTGGACTGAAGATCTTTGGCAAGACTTGGAAGAGTTGTTTCCCAGTGTCCCCATGTGCCCCTGTCCAGAACTGAACTAAGATGTATGCATTGTCTTCTTGCAGATTTTCTTACTCTTTTTATTTCACTCTTGGAGTTGATGTTCCATTGAGATTAATAGTCGATTGAGTCATTTGAAAAGGACCCTTTGACAAAGAGAAAGCACATAAATAAGCCCTTGTCTGCCAGCCTCAGCTGCCCTCCCTGCCATGCTACCAGCCCTGCTCTATAGCCAAAAACACCAGTGCCCTTTATTTGATCTCTGCATCACTGTCACCCTGCAACATTCTGGAAGGATCTGCCGTGTTTACCGCAGCCATGTACATTGGTCCTTGAGGGGACCAAATGGATTGTGGGATGGGGGTGGTCATCTGAGAGCTGGAGTAGCATGTTGTCTTCTGATCTGGTTGTGGCATCCCTCCCTCAGTGAACAATGGCCCATGGGCTCTGAGGAAGAGTGCCTGAGCTCAGATCTCAGCACACTGGTTGATTGACTTTATAATTTGGTACTTATTAGCTAACCCTTCCCCGCCTTGGTTTCCTAACCACAGAATAGGGATAATCACAGAACCCATCTCCACAACTTGTTAGGAGATTTAAATGAGCTAATGCAAAATTCCAGGACCAGTGCTTGTCCCCTAGTAAGTGTTTATACATGGTGTTTAGTCACATTCTCTGCCAGGCCAGAGCAAAGCTACTCTACCATCTCCTGCCCTTCTTCAGGGGCTACAGATGTATCTTTCACAGAAACTGCAGCCAGGCCTGTGGGGAAGGTCATGAGGAGCCCCAAGACTGATCCTACAATGCTCTCTTTCCTGAAGGCTGCAGCCACATCAGGCTCACAACACAGAAGTTTAATCAAAAGGCAAAGAGCAGAAATGTTAGAAGGGTGTGTGTGGGGGAGGGGGAGTGTTCAGAAAAAGAAACTGCATCACAGTTAAATCTGTGTGTGGATGCATCAGGTATAGGGGAGGCTGGGAGA
>CABHPQ010158901.1:0-22873 GCA_902168405.1 Peromyscus aztecus
ATCTGTCCGTTAAACTCTGTCTTTAGCTCTCCTCCTGCTTCCACTGGCAGTTTTTATCACTGTTCTTCGGCTGGGTTTTAGGTAGTGGAGGTCAAAGTTCATTTCTGGCCGTCTTCCATTCACCTCTAACAGGCCAGGGAGGTTATGCTGGAGTAGGTGAAGGTGTCCCTTCCGAGGCTGAAGCGGCAGAGCAGCACACAGTGTGCGTTAGCTTATTCATAAAGGTAAGTACCTTTCAAAGGTCTGACTTTTGAAAGCTAAAGCCTCAGACTTGACTTGGAGGATATTATCTAGCAAGTTACTTCAAGGTAAGTGTTGGTAAAAATTCCAAGCCAGTTTCTTTTGCTGTTATACAACTACTACCATTCTGAGAACAGCTGTCAATCACACCATGCCTGTGGGGCTGGGATGTGTCTGGTGTGGTGCCCAGTATGCTATTGGTGCTCCAACTGTAATTCAAGCAATAACAACCACTACCAGGTTACTGCACGCAAAAACAATTTGACAGAAAAGCTATACGCAGTTCAGAGTTGAAAGCAGAAAGCAGGTTTAAGCGCTTCTTTTGAAAATAGTTTAGCAGTCAAGTTCATGGTAGAGAAAAAAAAATGAGCTAGGGTTTTGAAATGCTTGGTTTTTGTTTATTTGTTTATTTTTATTTTTTAAAGATGAGCACAGGACTCTTTCACGGGGATCCTAACAGGATGTAGGGAAGATAAACTAGTGTGTCTCTCTCCCGCAGATTTTTTTTTAAAGGTAGGTGATTTTGTTTCTGGAGGAGAAAACTTACAAGAGAAAGGAAAAGATCTGTCTCTGCCTGTTCTTCAAAATTGAGAGTGAGAGAGATGGAGGGCGGGGTGGAGGGAGGAGGCTACATCAGAAGTCAGGGAAGAAGGTGTTTGCCAAAGCAACCATTTTTCAGTAATCCAGGAGACGTGGAGGTGCTTGAAGAGGCATGTGGCGCAGGAGTCAGGCGCACAGAACTGTACAGCTCTAGATAAACTAAGACTCGTTTAAGATTTAAAAACCTGTATTTAAAAACCCTAGTAAACTGTAAGTTTTATATGGGAAAATAAGGAGACAATAAAACTTTTATAGTGTGCTCCAGTGTAGTTAAAAAACTATCAGTGTACACAGCAAAATTAAAAGGCACAGATTCCTCTGCTCTTACTATGTGTGAAAAGATGTCGCGGGTTTCTGGAGACCCGGGAGATAGACACGGGAAGCCTAGTAAGTTCCCTGAGGAAAAAGAACAAGATCGGGAGATAGAATTACTTTACTCCTTCATATGAACTTTTTAAAGGAAAACTATGGCCACATATTACTTTTTCAATTAAACTTCTAATTTCTAAAATAAGAGCATTATAAAAATTATAAAATTATAATAAAGTTAATTTTAAGACTAATAATGAAATTTTTAAATAGAATTTTCATTTTCCCATTTTCATATCAATAGCTTCGTGACATTCACAAATTTTAAGAAAAGTTTGCATTTATATAAAACTCCTTAAAAGAATATTTGATCTAAGGCAGACCTTTCCTTGTCAGCACGACAGCAGCTAGCCACGTACTGGAGGCTGTGATCTCCCCAAGCCCTACTTACTATCTTCTACTCGTCCTGGACCATTTTTGGTTCACAGAAACAGCATGGGCAGCTTCAGATTTTACAGCCACTGCCTTCTGTGGTTTTTAAAATAGCTTCAGATTTCTGAGACACAAACTAGGTGTGGGCTTTAACAGTTCTTGGGGCAATTCTTATTTTGTTGTTTAAAAGTATTTCATTTGCCTTACTTTAAAATATTTTTTAAAAATGCCCTACACATGAAAAAATAAAGAAAAAGAGACTGTTCTATGGTCACGTGATTTTAATGTCAAAACCTTTATCATTTTTTACTCCTAAAATATTAATAATTTAATAATACCCTAGAGACAGTGGCACACAGAAAACGGAATTCTTGCCCCATTTAAAACAGGGATGCTGTAGTACAATGACAGGAAAATAAATATTCCATAAAGAGAAGGTTATCAAGGATACTGTCTCTTCTACTGTGTAAAAGGGTGAAACCCCCGGCCCCCACAGACCAACTGGATAAGGAGGTGACCACACACACTTGTTTATTTTTTTGGTTGACTGGGCAGAAAACAGGAGATCTCCCTGTGGTACTACACGAAGGGAGGTGTCACTTCCTCAGAGCAGCTGGGCTGCCTCAGAAGGCACAGGCTTTCACACCCTGGAGCACCTTCTGTTTACAGATGGTTGTGACCCACAATCTAATATGCCTCCTGTGAAAAACGGGCATCCTAACCTAACTACAGAGACACACGACTTGTTAACAAACCCAATTCATAAAATGCTGAGAAGAAAGACTTAGGTTTAGGCAGTCACATAGTTTCCTGATCATTTCCAGGCAGGGCCCAAACAAGCTGTCTAAAATGGACTAAAATCAGTGCAGGAATCTCTGAAGTAATTGATATATTCTAGTAAACGGTTCCTTCTAAAATTAAATGCCGAGTTCCATTTTTATCCTGATTACCATTTTAAATTGAGATTATCTCCTAGGAAAAGATGGCTGGAGGGATGAATTATGTTGAGGCGGGATGGCGAGAACAGAGGAGGCCCAGATGAGCCAAGTAGGGGCAGAAAAGTCGAACATAAAAGAACTCATTTCTGTTCCATTACTTTAATAGTCCTTTAAGAAAAGGGTAAATACGTTAGCACATAGATCAAATCTGTTCTAGTTGTCTATTCTTTCAGCTTTTTAAAGTCAAAATTCTTATGTCAAGCAACTATCCATAAAAGAAGGGTAGAAAGTCTACTTTTTGTCAAAGACCACTGACCACGGGGCAAACAAAAGCAAGGCGGAACAGAAGCAATGACTTGAGCCTGCACAGGCTTGGTTTTGTAGACGCTGTTTGTCTTCTTTCAGGGCCCCTTAGGTAGTCCAGGCTGGTCTCACAGTCACGAACCCGGTGCCTGAACCTCTCAAGAGCTCGGGCTATCCGCATGTGCCACTATAGCCAGCCAGCTCATATTTTTATGTGAATTTTTTACAGTTTAAGAAAGAAAATATAATGTTGCCCTAATCTGACTCTACACTAATTCAAACTTTAATAACAAAGAAACACCAAGTATTCACATAAAGTATATCTTAATAAGGGAAAACTTGTGAAGGAATTAGAGAGTAGGCGTAGAGGGTGAAACAGCATTCAGATGAGGCTGGACCAGGAGAAATGATGATGAGCTCAACGATGGACCAGTACTGAACCCTGGAGGAATCTTATGAAGAAAGGAGCTGGATTAAAGTATCATCAGAGAACACCTACTTCTGACCTATTTTCATTTCTGAAACGTTTCCAGACAGGCATGTGCAATCTGAACCAGAAATTCGATAACTGTTATCTGGAGTTACTAAATCATTAGATATGTATTACGTAGAACCAGAACCAAGGAGGAGACCACTAGAACTGGAATCAAGCAGGTAAGAAAAGCTACACCTCAATGGAGTGGGCTGAAGGAGCAAGGAAGAGCAGAGGCAGGAGAATGCCGCTTTCTATTTAAAGTTCTTCCATGGTTTTGACTTGTTAGCATTTGTGTGCAGCAGGAAAAATAAAGACGTAACCTTTAAGTTCACAAACAGGCAGAGCCGAAGCCACGCTGAAAGCCCCTCTTCAGGGGAAGGGGGCAGCGCTCTCTCTTTTTTCCTTTTGCTAATTCCATCAAAAGGTTCTTGTCAAAAACAGGTTTGATTTTCTTCTCTGTGTATACACGTTAGTTACGGATGATTAATAAAGCATTCATTCTTCTGTTTGCTTTGGCAGAGAAGTGACTAGGGTTGTGCTAGCGTTACGGAAATATTTCACTTTATATGGAAAAGATATGAAGTGTTGCTTATTTAAATACACATATGGTTTAAAAAGAGTTTGTGTTTACGCGCACAAACAATAAAAAACATTTCAGTGAGAAGCGAAGAATTTATAAAAAGACTATGAAAATATTATGCTTATCTAAAACAGGTTTTGTAGATTTATCTATTTTGGTGGAATGACAACTCAAATTTTGGTAGAATGATAAAGAGGGCTAAAAAGATTTCACATTAAATACGACAAAAGTAATCACAATTTAAAAATATTTAAATATACAAAGACCTTACAAAATAAAATCCTATAGTTTAAAAAGGAGTTATATTACAAAAAGAGTTCTCCCCAGCTTAGGGTATCTGGACACACAAACTTAGCCAGACTCATAGCCACTGAGAATTCATATTTCAAGTGCACGTTTATAAAGCAGCCTTCTCTTGGAAGTCTGTTATGATACAAGCAGTCACAGAGAAATATCAATGATATCTATCCTTTAATGACTGCCATACAGTCATTTCATAAGTTAAGTTACTTTGTCCATCTAGAAATAGTAGTTAAAGCAATTTAGAGTCTGGCAATGCCTGCTTGATTTAAAGTCAAAGCAGTAACCTGAGGTAAGCGACCACACAGTGACGACCTGAGACTTCCCCTCACTGGGTCCACCACCAGGAAGTGAAGGACAACACAGGTATGTTGAAAAAATGCGGTGAGTTATCTAGAAATCACCAACTACAGAACAGAGAAGACAGCGGGGGTCTGCATCAGCTCCCAGATCTCCATTTTACCCCAAACTGCTAATGAAAGCGTGTATAAAGAAAGAATTAGGTGAGGGATGGAACTTAGGTGTGGGCAGGGTAAGAAAGACCGATGGCAAATGACTTGTATAAAACGTCATAATGCGCAAGGCTTCACACCTAGTGCTACCCTCACAGGCATTTCCTCTAACAAACACCGACTCTTTTTCCTCTCATTTTCCCTCCTTCCTACCATGTTTGGCAGCTCCCATTTCTTTCTATCAGACCTAAATTATACCCCTCTCCTACTTTTTCCTCCCAATGAAAAATAAAAAACAAACAAGCCAATCTAGTCTTTTGTATTTCCCCCTTTTGTTAGTGGCTCCTACGTAATAAGGAGTCATTATTTACAAAGTATCACTGCCAGTTTAGACTCATTCTTCTCAGCCTTCCTACCAAATTAAATTGAGCAATTTCAGGTGGTTCCCGTTAACTTTATTCCATTTTGTCACACTCCCTAGGCATCACTTTCATTTTATATGATCTACTTGCTGACATGTATGCATTGAAACCTCCCTCTAAACTCAACTCTGAACCTTGCCACAAGAACTGCCCTTGAATCAACACGGCCACTGCAAACGCCTGAGCGAAGGACTGGTTTTGTCTACTAATCTGAAAGCCTACAGATTTGCACTGAGTCAAGCTACCACTGGCATAAAGTCTAACCTCAGAGTCACCTCAGCGTAAGTGGAGGCCCTCTCATGGCTCACACTCGTGAAAAAACTTGTCAGTGCCTGAGAAGAAATCAACCACTGTGAAAAGTTTGAATTAACAAACATTTTCATACTTAGGAGAAAACATTCATTCTATAAGCACTTATAAAAATAAGCCTTAAAAGGACAGGCATGGTGCACATTTTAAAATAAGAATAATGCTAACTGTAAATGTCTCTAAATGTGAACAAACAGCAACCTAAAACTCACACATGTACATGTTCAAATGAAAAGAACAATGCTAAAGTAAAAGTTATTTTATTAATATAAGAATAAATTTCCAGCCGGGCGTTGGTGGCGCACGCCTTTAATCCCAGCACTCGGGAGGCAGAGGCAGGCGGATCTCTGTGAGTTCGAGGCCAGCCTGGGCTACCAAGTGAGCTCCAGGAAAGGCGCAAAGCTACACAGAGAAACCCTGTCTTGAAAAACCAAAAAAAAAAAAAAAAAAAAAAAAAAAAGAATAATTTTCCTTTTGAATATTTCCAGTCATTAAGTTGGTTGTCTGACAGTTATAGCTACCAATTTTATTTGTAGATTATTCCTTGCAAATCTGATTCACAGATTCTGTCACAGAAAATACCTTACTTAGGCATCAAACTAAGAGTGTCGTAGGTAACAGAGCTTAAACTTGTCACTCTAAGTTTACTAAGAATGAAACTGGACATTTACAAATGCATGATGTTTTTGCTGCAGTTTGTAAATTGACAAAAAAAATAATTTTAACTCTTAAATTAGCAGGGAAATACAAAACTATCGTGAAAATTTGAAGTCAAGTTAAAAGAAAATCTGCAAGTATAGGATACTAATGACAAATTCATCTTTAAGACACTGAGCATCTACTGTTTGAAAAGCCCTGTTCTGAGTGTACAAATTATACATAAGAGTTATGTCACTAACTAAGCAAATGCATGAAAAGAATATAGAAATCACTGACTGAGCTGGGCTGCGCAACACTACTGGTTTCCAGGGGCAAATCTCATGTTAAGGTACAATCAATCGTTCTGTAACTCACAGAACTGGCAATGCATGTCCTAGTCTTTAAACTGGCTCAGACAGCAGCACACATATTACTTCAATGACTGTACCAATGGCAACTGTAAAAGTGTATGCAGAGAAACAAAACAATGTGCTCTAAGTAGAATGTATAAGTCAACTTCAATCCAATGTAGCCTACATGTAACAAAGTGCCCGATGCTGTAGACAGACTACAATAGGAAGGTTAGTGTAGTATAACTATCAGAAATCCTGAAGTAAAATGCTTCCAGAGCAAATTCTAACCAGTAGAAATGCACAGAGAACCACAGGTACGGAGTGTCTTTGTTTGAATAGTGAGACAGAAATTTACAATTTAACATTAAAATAATTCTATTTTAAAAGTCTCTAATTTAGATATCTAAACAAGGACCAAAATATTAAAGAACACTCTTAACTAAATAGTTTCATATTTTAGTTATCAAAACAAGATGGCCATCTAGCTATACAAAACAAAACTTTATTAAAAATTTACTCTTAGAAATTTTAATTAATTAAAAAACTTTGTTGACTAACAAATGACTTCATAAGCTATTTGTTAAATGTTTATATTCATTATTTTCACACAATTATAAGATTAAAACATTTAATCTTATAATTTTAAAATTTTAAAATGAAACTAAATTATAACATGATTCCATAAATTGATTTTCCAAAAATATTAGCATAACTTATAATTGAGGTTGTAAAGCTAGTGTGTAGATAAATTCACAGGTGATCTTGTACACTGGGCTCAAAGAGATAATTCAGGTGTTGTTTTTGGGTGCTTAAGTCTGTGATACTTTGTTTAAATACTATCAACCAACCTCATAAAATTGATCTTTATGTAAAAACCTTTGGCTATAAAATACCCTTTTTCTTCTAAGAAAATATCAAATCCCAGTTTTCTAAATTAGTTGAATTTTGTTTTATTTAAAGAGATACAAGAGCAAATATCTAAAATCAGATTATCAAGTATATAAGAATACTTAAAGTTGGTGGCTAGAACCTTAGAGTAGGAACAAAGAAATGAGTGATAGTTGGGCTAGTTTCTAGATCACCTTAGTTTCTTTATCAGCAAAATGAGAGAGAACTTAATGATTTCTAAGCCTCATTTAAGCTCAAAATGTCTGATTATTCTTATCTAGAAACCCATGTCTACACAAGGAAACGATGGTGAGTTAGAACTTACAGGAAACAAGAGGGCATTACAGCATTACTTTGCAGTGTATTACTGCAATGAATGATCCCAAAGCAATGTGTTCAAGATAAAACACAGGAGACCATTAAATAGCTGTGCTCACCTAATGATGGCATAGACACTAACATCTATAAAATAAGGCCTTTCATTTATACCTCATTCAGAAGTATTTAAAGAACCTGTCAAACTAAAACTGAGACAAGTCACAAAAATTAAAGTGAAACATGTTAGAGTCGCTTTTGAAACAGAATTGTACTATACTCTCTCTTACATGTGGAAACCACAGCATGTGAAGTGTGTGATCACTAAAACCACAGCCTAACAGAAGTGTGTGTAAGGGGGACACTTAGTTCTTTTAATTAAATGTGGTACTTAGAATGACTAACATTATTTCTGTAAAATTATAAAATTCTAAATATTTACTGTCTAAACATGCTACTAACAAGCATATGACTAATAAATGCAGCTTTTAAAAGGGGAGGAGTCAGAGAGATGGCTCAGTGTGTAAGCACAGCCAACAACCCACACTGGTTCCCAGGCACTGATGTGGAGGAAAGAGCTGACTTCAAGTCTGTCATCTGACTTCTACACACGCAGCACACCACGCGTGTGCACACACGCACACACAATGCAATGAAAAGTTTAAGGGAGAAAGAACAATGTGTTAAGATGACACTGATTATTGTTGGAGTTCAACTTTGTTTCAAAGTACTTTTTTCAAAGACCATCCAACCACCTACACGTTATTTTAAAACCCAAACAAACAAAAGACCTTTGTGCTACAAACTGTCCCTGACTCCATTCTGGCGTTTTTAGCAAGCTGATAAACCACTCTGCTTGTTTTCTTCCAATACAAACCAAGCCAAGAAGCAGTTTCTTCACTTATTTGATTCAATGTCCCAAGACACTGCAGGGGTAAAGGTCAGTCATTAATAACACACATTGTTGCTACAGTAAAAATAGAAAGAGTCACCTGGGACCTGTGCCCCAGACTGGCCTACTTGAATTCTATGAAGGTGCAAGGAGATAAAGAAGTACAAAGTACCTTTTCCAACTCAGTTACGTTCACTGCCATGACACAGCACATGAAAGAGGGTGCTGGAAAACAAATAAGCTTTAGGTAACTGGCAACAGAGCACTTTTTTCCCTAGTAGCCTTAACAATCTTGTGTTTCTTACAATCCTCAGGAGTGTAGCCCTGTGGGCATCTATGACAGCATCACGAGGTCTCAGATCTAGTGTGGGTGGGTGGATAAAGTTGGACACTGACCAGTTTGTGTGTGCTGGAAAGGCACCCGGCTGGAACACTGTGTTTGGCATTCGCTATGAGACTGTTGGTGCAGTGGGTTGGAAGATGTATGCATTGGCACTCTGTGGAACCAGGAGGCATGCTTAAAAGGTTATGGCAGTCTGAATTTGGCAGCTATCTTCTAGAATGATCATGCAGAGTGAAGAGTAAAATCCAGGGTCACACCTGTGAACACCAGAAAGCAGTGCACATCTGAAACAATGCTTGTCCTTTGCAACACTCAGCCCCGAGAAAAGGAAAACAGAGCAGTCTTTTGTGTGGAAGGAGGGTACATGGTTGAGAAAGTCACGTTTAAAAACACTCAGAACTTAAGTTCTACTACCAACTTTCACAGTGGTATTTAAATTAAAACATCAACTGTAATTACAAACAGATGAAGCAATTTTCTAATACTTAAGTATGAGTATCAAGCTAAAAGCCCTGCGGTCTTTCTCACTACACATATAAACCAACTAGAACACACACACACACACACACAACATACACACACACACACACACACACACACACACACACACAAACATACCACCCCCCACACACACCCCACATATGCATATGTTGTCTCTCCAGCGTACATTCTGAAACCTTTACTGCTAAAAGTAATTTGGTATGGATGGCTACTCAGTCTCCTAGAGCATTTTTATAACAGGAGCAAATGACTCCCCCAAAATTGTCTCTTTTCAGTAATTTGATATGGTAAAGGGCAGACAGTTCAGTTCCTCAAATGCATATAACTTTCAGTCTGTGTAGGTATGACTCAGGATCTTAGGCTTAACTCTTTATGATCAATTAAAGAAGGTAGCTATTGGAGACAGAGCTCAGTGGTTGGGGGCTCACCTAGCATGTACGGAGTTTGATTTCCCCAGGCTGAAAAACAAGAGAGAAAGGGTGGAAGGGAGGCGGGAAGGAGGCAGGCAGGAAGGGAGTGAACGCGTACATGACAAATCCAAGCCACCTTCACAGGACAGATACTTTCCACAATCGATCCTTCCATTTTCCTCATCACTATTAAATCAAATATTATTCCTATCAGAGCCAAAATACAGAGACAGACTTACACATGTGTGAGTGAGTGGTATTTTACAGATCTATACTACCTCTAATATCTCCAAGAGGGCCACAGCATGCCTCAGACCCTGCTGTGAGCAATGAAGGGAGAGGAATGGTATGCTCTGTTAGGTGGAGATTAAAACACAGCTCTCTTTTAGTCGTCAAAGCTGTTCTGGTACTGCAGAAATAAGTACACAGCACATAAAAGTACAATAAGATCATTTCTGAATAATAAAACAAAAAGCAATTGTTTTTCCTAACTAAAGGAAGACAAAAGCAGCCTCTGGCCGATGAGCACACTGAAGGTGAAATCAGAGCATGCAAACAGAGCTCTCCAGCACGATCACTGCTGAGTGGCTGGCCAGCAGATGTCTGCGGCCCTCCACCTTCACTTAGTTAAGTGCTCTAAATTGGGAGAGTTTGGTTTTAGAGAATAAAACGTCACAAACAGGAGCTGATTACAACAACATTTTCTATCGGGCACACTGGATGGTTTGAGTAAGAAGCCTACAAATATTGGACACAGGATTAGAAAAGCACAGAGAAATTCTTTAGCTGGAGCATTTTAAGCAGTGTCAGAATACAATTACACTATAGCTATAAAAATAGCCTTATATGTAGAAGTGAGCAATTCTAAACCACTGAACAGTAGACATTCCTAAATAATAAATTCCTTAATAATCCTTTTCTCTTGGTAACAAAACAAACTGTTACTAACAGAAAAGCAAAAGGTTCCCAAAAGGCCTCCCTCTAAAACACAATAGTATTTTGATATAAAGAAACCCCTGCACTCCATTCCCCCGTCACAACCTTAAGGAGTTGCTACTTAAATATTAGCCAGTGCTCTGTGAATCAGTCTATATTAAAATTAGATAGTTCTAAACATCACACATATAAAAAAAGTATTGTTTGACACAGTGCCATTTTGATGATAAATTGCAATCTATAGCTCAAATAATTCTACCTAGGGATTAACATTTCAGAGGCTGAGCCAGAGATTATGTGTGTGGATCTTGAATTTCATCATCTCCCTTTGGCACAATAGCTTATTCTTCCTTTTTTCATCTATTCTCTCACGAAGGGTCAGGGAAGCTTAGCCTTGCTGTTGCATTCATTTCATCTCTACATTAACCAGATACCTTGCAGTCTCTTTAGCTCTTATGTGTCATTTCATTGCAAATACTATCCTGAACTGAGCGACTGCTAATGAGGTTGGTACCAAATCAAAGGGTGCCATCAAGTGGTTATAATACTCTAAACAGCATTACACCAAATGACGGTTCCAGAAAGATTTTCTTCACTATAGACAAGCTGTGCCACTCTGCTATGAAAGAATACATTAAGGAAGGCAGGGAAGAACTATCCACATTAATTTTTACTCTTTATTTTCTATCCTTCCAAGATTGCTTTTCTGCATACTACACCTATAAAGTACAACTTCAGAGTCATGGTTAGGATTAATATGTAGGCCTAATACTAGCAAATGATGTTAACCACAATTCAAGCAGTGCAGCACTACTGAGAACTAAATAATTCTATTAAAATTCATGGCTAGATCAATAGCTTACTTTTGAAAATGAGCAATAACACATACACTTTAAAATAAAAAATACAGCTCCTGCCTGATCCATTCTCTAGTGTAAGGCTATCAAATAGCTGGTGTTACTGGATGCATTACATGTAGCCATGCCTAATGCTAACAAGCAAGCGAGAGTCAGAAATACTCTCTTCAATTCTGCTATTAGAGTTACATCTTAGAAGCGGGGGCTCATTTTCTTCAAAAATATATCTTTACTCTTTTTGTTGCATGAAGTTTATTTGGAGAGGTGGGGAAAACAACTTAGAGGAGACAGGATTCATTTTAGCTCACAGTTCCACATTCACCACAAGGAATGCCTAGTAGCAGGAACTCCAGGAAGCAGAGGGAGACAGAGAGTGTGGTCAGCTTCCCTTTGTCTTCATATACAGTCTAAGATTCCACTATGGGTGGGTCATCCCAGCTCAATTACCCTAATCAAGAGAATCCCCACAGGGCCAGTAAGATGAGGAAGAGTTCCATCCCTGGGACCCAGGTAGTGACAGACTGAAACTTCTCCCTCAAATAGTCCTCTGACCTGGCACAAGAGCACATGCATACGTGTACGCACACACGCACACACTAAACATACAGCCCAGCATGGCAACACATACCACCTTTAACCCCAGCATTTAGGAAGAAAAGGAAGACTGATCTCTGAGTTTGACACCAACCTGATCTACACAGTGAGTTACAAGCCAGTCAAGTCTACCCAGTGTCCCCCAACCAGAAAAAGTAATCTTTTTGCTGTTGTTTTGTTTTTTTGAGACAGGGTTTCTCTGTGTATTCCTGGCTGTCCTGGATCTCACTATGTAGACCAGGCTGGCCTCGAAATCAGAGATCCGCCTGCCTCTGCCTCCTGAGTGCTGGGATTAAAGGCGTGCACCACCACCACCCAGCAAAAGTAATCATTTTTGAAAGATAACGCTCCTTGATGATTCTAGATCTCATACAATTATAATTGAGATTAAATATTGCACTGGTGATTAAATCTAAGGCCTCACCCATGCTAAGCAGGTTAGTGCTCTACCACTGAGCTACAGCCCATCCCAACCCTCTTTTTACTTTCTATTTTGAGACACAATTTCACTATGCCATTTGAACTAACCTTGAATTCAGATTAGCCTTCTACTTGTCATCCTCCAGCCTCAGCCTCCCAAGTAGCTGAGATCACATGACTATGCAATGGGGTCTGGCAAAGTCGTCTTATTTAGAGTCACAGTTAAAATAATCTAAGAAGGGCTTGAGAGGTGGCTCAGTGGTTAGAAGCACATATTCTCTCTCTTGCAGAGGACCAAGTTCAGTTCCCAGTACCTACATCACATGGTTCACAACTGCTTGTAACTCCAACTCAAGGTACCCAAAGTCTTTGCCCTCCTCAGGTACCAGTCACTCACATACACATAGATACACACAGACACACATCCAGTTAAAGTAAAAAATAAATGCATCTAAAAAAATCTGAAAGCTAAAAACTGATCTTTCAAAACACAAGTCCAACCATATCTCTCTGCTTACAACTTATCCATGGCTCCTGACATCTTATTGCAATGAGAAATCAGCACCCCACAGGGCACAAGCAAAACAATATATTTTAATGGACCTGCAGGTAACTCTGATAAGTAGCAGGTTTTGAACCCACAACTTTAAGATAAAGTTCAAGTTCATACAAGGCCATCCACCATGTTGCTCTTTCGTCATAGCTTCAATTCCTGCTGTTCATCCAGTTTGTATATAAAGTCGCAGCGATTCAGCTCTGCTCTTGTACTGGGGCTTATCCCCTGGCTCTAACCTAGACCATTTCTCTACCTGCTATCTGATAGGTGCATCTTTTAAAGGCTTTGGAATTACAGTTACATGTCACCTTCCTAAAGCCTTCCTTCCCCAAGGCCTGATAAATACAAATACTCCTTGTCACCCTCAGCAGACCTTCCCCTGACTCACTTTTAGCTTTACTGCAGTATTCTATTTGCTTATCCAGCTGTCTCCCTGACTGGACTAAAAATCCTTGTAGACTAAAACTTTGTCTTGTTTTCATCTCCAATGTCTAGTGAGTAAAAATATAATCAATTTTATGGTATCAGGTATAACAAGGTTAAAAACAAACCTCAAAACAAAACAAAATATTCACTCATTGTCTCTATGCACAAGAGCCTCTGTTATAAGGAGCTTGTGCCTACTCTTCTGTTTTAAAAGAATAAATTGTCAATGAAACAAAATTAAACTTCAGAAAATATCACAAATAAAAAGCAAGAAGGCACATATTGTTGAACATATTAACTGGAGAGGTTTGGTATGAAATAAGTAACTCCTCTGACTGCTAGTGATCTAATGAGAGTTATATAGAGGTTTGATATGAAATAAGTAGCTCCTCTGACTGCTAGTGATCTAATGAGTTATATACCAATTTCCTGTCATTTGACCACTTTTCTAATGTTTTCCTTATTTTTACAGAGGAAGAAAAGGTACTTAAAATATTTATTTTACTAATCAGTTTATTTCTAAATTAACCCCGGCATCAAAAGAAAAAAAAAATTCAAGTGTTATAGAATCAAAGCTATAATTCAGAAAGAAAAGATAAAGCAAGAAGAAAGCCATATTAAGACCTTTTAGCTGAAGCTGCAACAGAGCACCCCTCCTGCCTCGACCCCCTTCCCTCCTCACGAGCGCTTTCTAAAGGAAAGCTTTATTTTAGTTATAGAGGTAGAATGAGTAACAGTAAGAGCCAGCCTGGTGGTGGACACCTTTAATCCCAACATGCAGGAAACCGAGGCACGTGGATCTCTGTAAGTTTGAGGCAGTTCAATCCCTGAAGCTCAGGCTACCCTGCTTTACCAAAATGATGAACTCCAAGTTCAGTAAGAGACTGAGGGAGCAATAAGGCAGACAGCCATTGAGGGAAACCCACAAATATGTACATATACCACAGCAAAAATGGTGTAGTATCTGCATATATAATCTATGCACATCTTCCTGTATTAATTACCTCTAGAATACTTACAATACCTAAAATAATGTATGTGCTTTATAAGTCACAGGAATACTATGTTATTTAGTGAATAGTAACTTTAAAATGTATGTATATATTGACAGAAACAATTTTCCCCCTAAAGATTTTCTATCAATGGTTGGTTGAATCCAGAAGGCCAACTATGTGTATTAAGGGTTCTTCCAAAATAATTTTTATTGTAAACTGTAGTGGGATATTATTTTAACTAGGCAAAGATGTGTTACACTTGTTTATGCTGCAGAATATTACTGTGTAAAAGTGTGTTACTTTTGTTTACGCTATATTTGTTTATGTAAAGATGTGTTGCATTTGTTGACTTTCCTGCCTAAGGCACCTGATTAGTCTAATGAAGAGCTGAATAACCAATAGCTAGGTAGAGAAAGGATAGGCGGGGCTGGCAGGCAGAGAGAATAAATAGGAGGAGAAATCTAGGCTCGAGAGGGAACAAATGGAGGAGGAGGAGGAGGAGCAGGAGGAGGAGGAGGAGGAGGAGGAGGAGGAAAGAATGAGGGAGATGCCTGGGGCCAGAAGCCAGGCAGCCACTGGCACATGAGAAGCACTGAAAGTAAAATACACAGGAAGAAAGAAAGTAAAAAGTCCTGAGGCAAAAGGTAGATAAAGAGAAACAGGTTAATTTAAGTTAAAAGTGCTGGCCAGAAAAGAGCCAAGAAAAGGCCAAACATTCAAAACTTAAAAAAAAAAAGCCTAGTACAATAAACCAAGCTGATGTTAAGGCAAAGAAAATTCTTTGATTACTAAATTATTTTAGACTGGCATAACACATGCTTCATGTCACTGAGGATAAGACACTATATCTTAATAGTTTCTAGATGCCATAATTCTGATAAAAATCAACTATCATATCTAATAAGACCACAAAACCATAATGGGTAATAAATGTTTCTTTACACTTAGGATATAAAAATATTAATTACCAACTTTCTTCAGTGGTGTAGCCACTGGGAAGTTGGCCACACTCTAGTAAATAAGCTCTCACTCAGGCACATGCAAGCATTCCTGATTATACCCACACAAAAGTATGAGGGGACTTGCTGGGAATAAAAAGAGTTCAGTGTGAGAGGGGCAGAGAGAAGTTAACTGGAGATGAAAATGACTAAAATTCATTATATGTGTATGAAACTGTCAGCAGAAAGTGAATTGATGGCAATGTTAGCAACAATAAAGTAATATAGGGGAATTTAGAGAAATCAAGTTCTTTGCTAGACCAGCATAATTCCTTACCACATTCTAAATTGCATCTTTATATCCTCAGATAAGTACAGCTTACCCCTCCCAACAAAGAAGGCTCTTTACAGCAAATGGAGACATCACAGAAAACCACAGCAGATGGACCCACATCACAACTGCTGTGACCATCAGAGAAAACCACAGTGGATGAACCCACATCGCAAACTCCTCCAGTTGTAGCTTAGGGGCCCGTCATGAAGGAGGGGGTAGAAAGACTCAAAGAGCAGGAAGACCAAGAAGTCTGTTGTGAAAAAGTCTCTCCTAGAAATGGATGCATAGCCAAGATCAGAACAATGGCAATAGCAATGGATATGCTAACCTGGGAAGGAGAAAAAATTGTGGGATCTCACTCCTAGGTGAAGAACTATAGGCAACTATTGAATACTGGGAGAAGGAGAATTAGCCTCTTCCAGGAATGAGCCCACTTACTGCTGTCCAATGCTGAGTGGTCAGCCCTGAAACCACACACACACACACACACACACACACACACACCAAAACTGGACTCAGAACATTGATTTTATTATTTGGGCATACACATGCATATATATGCAACAACAGTTATCAAAGAAAAAGAGGCTACCAACTCTCCCACTCTCAAGGAGGACATGGGAAAGGTTGGTGGTACAAATGAGAGGGCGGGAAGTGATGTAATTCTACTTCATTTGAAAATACATTTTTACAAAAAGGACTAAACTAGAAAAAAATGAAATTTGTTTAAGTTTTGCTATTTCTTGTTTGTCTTTTATAATTTACTTTATTGCTGTCTTTGAGCAAAGACTTATGCAGAAGACCTCAGCACATAAACCAGTGTTCTATGGTGGCTGGCATGGCAGAACACCGGAAAGCCAAGATACATACACCTTACTATAAGACAAGGCGTGTTTCAGTTACAGAATGCTGAGCAAATACAGAGAGGCAAGTAAAAGTAACAAACCAAAGAATCTTAAAACAAATGCTTTCTATTAAAAGTGCAATGTGCCATTAGGACCCAAGGGTAAAACAATTGTCAGTGTCTGCTCTCTACTGGCTTCCATGGGGAAAGGCCTCGTGCAGACTCTTAACGTTTTTCATGTGCTGGATCTCTCACTGCTGAGTTTCTATGAATAAACATGTAAAAATTGCTCAAATGTACTGCTGCTTTCAAACATGTCTGAGGCAGCATTAGAGGTTTGTTTGAATAGCTGACTGTCTTATTTATCAGCTTCCTCCCTCCAGTTGGTAAAAAAAATAAAATTGAAATCAACTTTGGTCACATCTCTCTCTTTCATATAGAGACATTTAAATGCAGCTAGCAGGAAACAAGAATAATAAACTAAATGGTTCTCTCAATTTATAAGACACTACACTCGGCTACCCTGGCTCAATAATAACCACACAAATCACATGCCACCAAATTCATTGCAATATAAATGTTAGAGTTTAGACTATTATTTAGTTGATAGAAACAAGAAAGTAAAAGGCCATGGTGTTTTTCCATAACTCCCAGAAATCTGTTTCATTTTGATCTTCAAGGAAATACAGTAAGAATCTATTAAAATATTGTACTCAAAACTGCCTCCCCTTGCAGCTCACATGAAGTGAGATCCCTAACTGCTGTGTTGATTGTGCTACTTCATATGTATTTTCCAGGTCTTTGGAGATATGTGTCCTGTTTCCTAACTGTTAAGAGTAATTAAGAGGAAACTCTGGCAAAACCTTGGAAAATGGGGACAGCAAGGCTCTGAGCTCAGACATGGATTTGAACCATGTGTACAAGAGATGCAAACTTAGATTTTAGGTTCTCATGATTCCTGTTTTCTCTTCTGCAAAATGGGCGTGTCTATAATCAGAATTCACTACTGCTACTAACAAATGGTGGGCCTGGAATGGAAACTATTGAATACACCTTTTGGTGCAGCCTATATAAGGACGCAAGAAGGACGCCTTGGCTCTTTGCCTTACTCTCAATGGCAAATCCACTCCTTCACTGGCATTAGCACCAACTTCTTCAGGATTCCAGCATCTGCTGAAGACCAGTTGAGACATCCAGCCTCATGGACTGAACAACTACTGGATTCTTAGACTTTCTGCTGGTAGACAGACACTGTTGGACTAGCTGGACCATAGCCTGTAAACTACTCTAATAAATCTGCCCACCAACATATTATGTGTATATATATATACATATACATGATATATACAACATATATCTGATAGAATGAATGAATATATATTAAAATTAAACTGACATGTCAATTAATGAATTCATTATATGTATATATATATATATTTTTTTCATTCCATCAGTTCTATTCCTCTAAAGAATACAGATCCTCAGTACCAATATACATGTCAAATGTGGTAGTGTGTACATATAACCCCAGAGCTGGCTTGGGGTGGGAGGCAGAGACAGGTAGATCCCTGAGGCTCACTGGCCAGCCAGTGTGGCCAAAACAGTGAGCTGTGGATTCAGTGAAAGACCCTGTTTCAAAAGATATGATGGAGCGTGATTAAGAAAAGATGCAAGATGTCAACCTCCAAAAGTCACAAGCCACACACACACATGTATGTGTGTGTGTATGTGTGTATACACAAGTGCATATACCTACATATTCACATGCACAGACATATACACACACCCTCACATACACAGTTCTTTCCTTTCTACTCTTATTCATCATATATGCCGTGTAAATTAGTGGGTTCATAGAAACGATACAGTAATTTTTTAAATTCTTTATTATACAATTCAACTAAATGTCTATTAAGCCACTATAGCCCTAAAAAGCAACCACTGTTCACATGAAATATTCAAGAAGGTAACCTTTTGGACAAAATGCTGCTGCATGTGAGAGCTACAGTCTCGGTTGCCTCCAGACCTCTGCTCAAGCCATTCAGTCTCTCAAGTATTACCTCTAATAGAATTTCAGATACAGCACCTATCTATACACTACAACACACTTCCACAATCAAACATACTAATATTTCTGTAACAAAATGAAAAAAGCATTCACTCTAAGTGAGTTAAATACAATGAATAAACCTCATCTCTAGTCCAATCAAATTTTGCCACCAAATTAAGTTTCAAAGAAATTTTTCAAATAAAATAACTTTATATGGCGAGTTTAAATTTTGAAGTTACAGATAAAGGGTTATGAAAGTTTTATCCCCTAGGTTTGTTTATATCACTTTCAATAGAAAGCCTCCCTACCCCACCAAGAGTGGGCTCGGGACTCTATATAGGCACATATAGCACACTAAACCTAATCTTAGAAGTTGCCTGTGTCTATGCCCAGATAATAGGATACCTAGAGACATCTTTTCCATTATTACAGTCTCATTACTTAGGAAGAATGTGCTACTTGTATTCATTTAATAAAAGATCATGAAATGTGTGAGCAATTACGGATACTTGTATGTTTATATAATAAACTTTATCTTTATGTGTAAGAAACAATTACCATCATAGAGATGAATCTGCACACAATGAACTAGGATAAATTTGGAAAAATCCAACTCCAAAGCACTCACATTGTAGTAATTTAAAAATAGTGCCTTGGTGCTACAAGTTAAAGTATCCTTAAATCTGCTAGCTAGGGCATTTCACAAATTAAACTGACATGTGAATTACGTGATATGGCATGCAATGCACCTCATGGCTACCGTTTTGATGATGTCCTTTTGAAATACAGGTAAATATAACTCAATTCGCTTCTGATGAGAAGTTCCCTCTCCACATCAGGAATTTGAATGTGAGATCTGAAATGGAAACATCCTTCTAATTATTACAGCCTAATAAAGTTAGCAAACAACTAACAAAAATGACAGACAAGATGGAAAACAGAAAGCTAGAAGACAGAGTGGGAAATGGCAAGACTGATCACACAGTTCTGAGTTTCAGTTAGGAGAAAGAAGGTCTGGAGTGATGCTGGGCCATAGGCTCACCATGGAAACCAATAGCGTGGTATACGCTGTAAAAAGCTAGACACAAGGACTTGGAAAATCTCTACCACAAAGAGATGATGTTTGCGTAGATCTATTTAATCTCATTAAACATTATATAATGTATGCCTGTATCAAAACATCATGTTACCTGATTAATATGTACAGTCTTTAGGTTTTATATAACATGAAAAATAAAGTTAAAAAGATGGAACACTAAGCAAATAGATGGAGGTACACAGAATCTTAGAGTTCCTACTGGCACAAAGTATGGACAAACATTCATAACAAACATTCTAAGTAACTTTAAACTAAAGAACTGTTTAAAAAATAATAATAATAAAATCTTTAAGAAGGGGGGGTGCTCAGTGAGTAAGTGATTGCCTCTCAAGCTTGAAGCCAGGCGTTTGGCTGGCGGCCCATGTATCATGCCCGTCTTTGCAAAGCAAGCTGCCTACCTCAACTAGACAACCTGGCAAGCTCTGGTTCCAGAAAGACTCTGTGCCTCAACATATAAAGTGGACAATGACAGAAGATGACACCTGGCGTCAACTCCACTTCCACATGCATGAGCACACATGTGACTATACACACACACACACACACACACCAGAAGAAAAAAAAACCTGTGGGTGGAGGGAATGCATGTATGGACTTTGTCTGAAGTTTAACCAGAACAAGAGTAGGCAGGCTCACAAAGCTCCATACAATTCCCAGACATGCTTTCTCTAATCTACCTGCAGTGACCCATCATACCATCACGTACAACATAAAGCTGGCATCATTAAAAGACCAAGAAAGCCTGTGTGAACCATGATTTCTACTCTAAATGCAGAAATTCTACATTGAGGCAGTTAAAGAAGTTTTCCTGCTTCTAATACAACCATTTTTCTCCCACGGAGAAGTAAGAAGAAACAGCCCCACGCCAACTCCCCAGCCAGTTCAGTCAGTGGTGCTAGATCACTTCTCGAGATTCAAAATGGCCAGCTTCGAACCTTCAGTCTAATAGGCCAGAGATCAACTCGAGGGAAGACATGTTCACAACAGCAACCCAAAGTTACTTACACACAGACCACCTGCTGACATGCTGGCACTTAAGCAGCAGATGGAGAAGCTAGTGTCCGAGATTTACTTTTGATAGTTTAGTAGAGCAACAAAAAGTGAGGGAAGTGAGGCAGCTGAGCTGGGTTGGGGTTTCTTAAACGTTTTGTTTTCCATTTTCCCCTTTTCCCCAAGAAAATTTTACATGACCCCAGGAATGTAGATAAAACTAGGTATACAATCAAACATTTACTGGAAAAAATTAAATTTTCTTTTAAAAACACTTTGATATACATTTGATTTTACCATGTACTAAAGACGAAAGCAAATTTAAATACTAAAGTGATTGATATGCTTACTTGCCTTTAAAAAAAAAAATTAAATTGGCCGAATGCTTTATACTGCAGGATGTAAAGCATCTTCAACATTTTTCAAAGTTGTTAAGATATTTTGGTTTATAATTGCTAATGCTGAGAACATGACTTCACACAAATATGCAGTGCAAAAAGATAAAAATATGTGCAGAGTCATTTCAGAAATTGTTGGAAATTATTGGGAGCAGACTTCCCAGGCAGAATTCATTGAACTTTTTTTTTTTTTTAAATAAAACTCAGGCAGAAACTTAATGTTGTTTCAAATAAAATACCCTAGCACCAAACAACCCAAAGATATACGAATCTGACATTTCACACTAAGGAATGATGTTAGAAAAGTGTGTTTTCTGTAATTATGCTATCATGCTTCAATAGAGGCCGTGAGCTTTGTAACACAGGAAAAAGACTGCAATTCGTAACATGTAATAGTCTTGAACCTGAGCCACGGTGTTCTGGACAGCATTGGATAGCATAGTGTGGTGTGATGGCGTGCTGGGCAGTGTGTGTGTTCAGAACCAAGGCTGCAGTAAAGCCATAATTAATACTCCATTCAACCCATTTAAAAAAGCTTCAGGAGGTACCATCAAGTAAACTGAAATTAAAAAAAAAAAAAAAAAAAAAAAAAAGGCACTAAGGAACCAAACTGCTCATCTCACTGGTCACAGCATCAAGAAAACACTTCCTGATCCCCTACTGATGTCCAAAATGAACACAGAACAATTAACTTGGTTAATTTCTCTCCTACTATTCAATTCACTGGGTAGATACTTTTAAAAAAGTAGATGTCTGTTGATCACAAATGAGGGAGTTCAGTTTCTCTCCATTGCGTTTGTTTTCTACCAACTCTCTGCCCCTCTGAACTCTTGCCCTTTCTCTGCTGAATCTTCTTCCCTGTTTAGAATGTCTTTTGCCTAACTTCATTTTTTTTTTTTTTTCTAAAAAGCTGAACTCTGTAGTCACTCACTCCAGGAAATCTTCCCTGGCTTCTCCCTTCTTTATTGTTCTGTAACACCTCGTGGTATCTTCTCTCAATTCCCTATGTAGACCCGCATTAGTAAGCTTGAGAACAAGTTGTCCAGTGTCATCAAGTACAAGTCTTTCTAGGTTTAAAGCTGACATATTATTTTATATCACTAAGAAAAAAAATCACTCCAGCTATATCTGGGAGATACTGTAGATACGTGACAGTCTCAATTTCATAGAAAAAAAAAAAGTATCAGGGAAAAACATGAACCTCACTATTGGTAAACATGTGCATGTCTTAATTGACTGTATATTATTCACAAAATGTCTGGTGCATAGGAAGTGTACATTAAATGAATGAATTCAATCTACGCTGGTTTATCAATATACTTTTTTCAGTTCTCTCAAAAACCAGTGACTCAAAAGAAAAATACTTAGCTATTTAAAACTCATATGTACAAATACATTAGCTCTGAATTTAGCTGGGTAATCTGTAACATAAACAAGTATCCAAACATAACTGTAGTGATTTCACACTTTTTAAAAAGTCCCATGACAAAATATTAATTGTAGATTAACAATGGAAACACTGAATTACACTAGGCATTCTTTATTACACTAAGAAGAGACAGATGAATTGCAAATAATCCATAATAAAGACAATTCAAACTCATGTTTTAAAGTATATCCATGTCTTACATCATGAATGGTCACAAATACCAGTACAGTGGTGGATGCTCACGCGCTCTTAGCACACCGGTACAGTGGTGGATGCTCACGCGCTCTTAGCACACTGGTACAGTGG
>CABHPQ010158901.1:22883-42250 GCA_902168405.1 Peromyscus aztecus
TTCTTAGCGCACTGGTACAGTGGTGGATGCTCACATTCTTAGCGCACCGGTACAGTGGTGGGTGCTCACGCGCTCTTAGCACACTGGTACAGTGGTGGGTGCTCACGTGTTCTTAGCACACTGGTACAGTGGTGGATGCTCACGCGCTCTTAGCACACCGGTACAGTGGTGGATGCTCACGCGCTCTTAGCACACCGGTACAGTGATGGGTGCTCACGTGCTCTTAGCACACCGGTACAGTGGTGGGTGCTCACGTGTTCTTAGCACACTGGTACAGTGGTGGATGCTCATGCGCTCTTAGCACACTGGTACAGTGGTGGATGCTCACGTGTTCTTAGCACACCGGTACAGTGGTGGATGCTCACACGTTCTTAGCACACTTATCCATGTCTTACATCGTGAATGATCACCAACACCGGTACAGTGGTGGATGCTCACGCGTTCTTAGCATACTTACTTTAGAAGCAACTTCTTAATTTGTAAAGAGATGTTGCAACCAAAAGGTAAAAAATTTTAATGAAACAAGAATATTTTGAGATGTTTACAAGATTCTTTGTCGAATTTTTAGGTTAAAGGTGAGGCCTGAAAGTTATGGAAAGCATAAATAAAAGTAGAAAAATTAAAATTTGAAATTATTAATTTAGAGACCTAATTTTTATTTCAGGCTCTCTAGAAAAGAACGTTATAAAGAAAATTGTACCTTCATAGCAGGCTAGATGCTTTTTTCCTAATCCTCAATAATCTACAAAGTAGATATCAATCCCATCATTTTATATATGAATGTGCAGATGCTATAAAAGATTAAATCACAAGCTGGATAAAGGTGAGGCACACCTTTAATCCCAGCACTTGGGAGGCAGAGGCAGGTGGATCTCTGTGAGTCCGAGGCCAGCCTGGTCTACAGAGTGAGTTCCGGGACAGCCAGGGCTGTTAACACAGAGAAACCCTGTTTCAAAACAATAACAACAACAATAAAATGCAATCATTTGTCTACTGCCTCAGCTTGTCAGTGATAGACTGGCCGTAGAGATTTGGTTTGAATATAAGTAGCTTTCCACTCTCAAGAAAACTCAGACAGGCAAAATTGGGAAAATTTTGTGACCAAAAATAAAAATCAATCTCAATTTGCATATAAAAAGCTTACCTCAAGGAAAAATGAATTGTGATGAGTAATAAATCCTAAAACTATTTCACAAAGTCTCATAGCAGGCAAGTAATTAGTCCAAATAACCTTTGAATCTAATACAAATATAAAAGACTACCTTTATTAATCTAAAAAATGGATTTCCTCACAGATCGATTGCTAAAGATGGCCAGTTAAAAACTCCTCTGTGATTCTACAATCTCTACTTATTTTAGTGTGCATGCACAGAAGTGTGGGTGGTGTGCTGGTGTGCACACGAGTGCATGCATGTGGAGGCCAGGTCAACAAGCTTCTTCCTCAGTCATTCTCTACCTTTTTTCCTGAGACAAGATCTCTCGTTGAAATCCAGGGCTCGTCAATTAGGCCAGGCAGATTGTCCAGAGACCTCTAGAGAGCTGCTTGCCTCTACCTACCCAGCACCAGGCACATGCTGCCCACCCGACTTTTAACACTGCTGCTGGGGATCCAAGTTTGGGTCCCAGAGCCTGGTGTTCATACAGCAAACACATTACCGAGTGAACTAGCTACCTCCCACCCCTGAACTATTCTTCACTTTTGTCACGTAGGGAGGCAGTCACTGAATTAGGCATTAAGGAAAAGGCCATGGAGAAAAATGAGACTGAATTAGACCCTAACTTGTTAAGTATATAACTTTTAGCAGGTTCTTCAACCTCTCTGTGCATCAGTATTTTTTTAGAGTTACATGTCTGATTCACAGTTTATTGCAATGAGAAATGAGAAGTGTGTATAAAGCATTCCACACACCACTTGGTACAGTGTAAGTAACCAATAGACTTGTAAGAGTGATAGATCTGAGACTTCTTCGTCTTATTGGGATATTTAATATCTAGTAAAGGTTTACTCTGACAGACAGGAATGGTGGCCTATGCCTGTAATTTCAGCATGCAGGAAGATGAGAACAGAAGATTGCCATGTGTCTAAGAGCAAACAAGACACAGACCAACAAACTGTCTCAAAAACCTGAAGGCAGAAACAACAAAAGAGGAGCCGCCCTCACTGCTGCTCCTCTGAGACCTCTCAAAGCCAATTCCAAAGGCCTTCAAATTCAAGGGATTTGCAGTTCCTTTTTCTGATACTATCTTTCAGAATCAAGAAAATGTATTAACTGACTTGCAAACAAAATCCATATTTCACAAGAGAACTTAGTACTTTCCTTCACTACATCTTTTATATGAAATGCTGACGCAATTTAAGATGTAAGCTTGTACATTATAGTGTAACATGCTTCTTGATAACTTATCTGCTAGAGTAGCCTTTTCTCCAGTCGAGTCAATTCTACCACTCACCACTAAGGGGCGCTGTAACTCAGGAAAAGATTTTATGCAGCCTTGCTACATTTTCCCACCATCTTACAAAACTTATTTTATCAGCTTTCTTATTAAAATACGTTTTAATTAATTGATAAGAATACTCCAATTCTTTTTGGAGAGCTCTAAAGTGTAAGACTCATTAACATACTATATATTTATGTTTAACATCTGTTTCTTTTGATCACACCATGTTTCACTAAGTTTTATTCTTTCCCTCCACTTTAGAGGAATGAATGGTTGAAAGATATCTTCTACCTGATTTATAGGCCACTTTAGTTCCAGGCCTGGACAGTGCAATGCACTACATGCTCCATGAATACTTACTGCTCGACAAGTGGATGACTCCTGGTTCATGTGTTAATTTCAATGTTTTTTTTTTTTTTTAAATCTCATTAGATAATATTAAGCAAATGTATTGACTTTGGTTTAAAAGAAAATGTCTAAGATCAGGCATTTAATCTCCTAGTTGGTTATGCAGACAGAGCCCATGAGATTGGCTTGGTTAATACATGTTTACCGTAGAATCCCTCTAAAATGATCTCGAAGAGAGAGCTGGACAATTAAAAGGAAGAAATACTGGTAACGAAAAACTGTGTTCAATACCTATTAATGGATTTCATTCATGGTTTATATGGCTTCTTTAGTTTTGTTAACTTCTTGTTTCTAAACATAACCAACACCCACAATGTAACATTAGTGAATGTTAACTTATTTTAAATTAAACAAAGACAACAGAGACATATTATGAATCCAAAATCCTTCTCAATTTGAATTTTTTTCTCAATCTCTTCTGGGTGTATGTAGCATCTGACTCCAAATTTGACTGTCATTTTTTAACTCACAAAGTTTCTCTGTGTAGCCCTGGCTGTCCTGGGACTGGCTCTGTAGACCAGGCTGGTCTCCATCTGCCTCTGTCTCCTGATTAAAGCCTTATGCACCACCACCACCACCAGGCTTTAACTCACTTTTATAAATTCTTGCTAAAGTATAATATCATCTCACACTATTTCACTGTCTATGAAGTGCCTAGTTATATAATTACACTAACAGACCAACAGCATCTAAGGCCTTAAAGAAGTTCAAGCCCACTTATGAACCTTAGAGAGGTTCAAAAACTCATTTACAAAAGCAGAATTGGGTAGGAGTGTGTCAGAAACCAGCCTACCAATCACACTGGCACAGGCACACTTCAAAAACAGTGGTTTTACCTGGGTAATGGTGGCACACGCCTTTAATCCCAGCACTCAGGAGGGAGAGGTCGGCATATGAGTTCAAGGCCAGCCTGGTCTACAGAGAGAGTTCCAGGACAGCCAGGGCTGTTACACAGAGAAACCCTGTTTTGGAAACAAAACCAAACAAGCAGTTGTTTCAAAAAGACGCTGGAAAATAAGATGACCCACGTAAATGAAGTAGCCATTGTCCAAAAGAGGTCACCTGTGACAGTGTGGTGTTCCTATCTTACTGCCATTTCCCTCAATACGGCTACAGGATGCCACTAATGTAATTCCTCTCTTAAGATGGAACTTCAGTAGGACCTGAATGATTCACTGGTTTAACTATAATCATTGATCCGCTGACTCCTTCAATAGTGATGCATTGGGAAGCTATTTTGCCACAATAAAATAGTGACATAGTGCTTACAGAGGTAAGCAGAACAAAGGGTTTCCTGTGTCAGTTACTTAACCAACAAGTGTCCCTATTAGTGTTTCAGAAAATGGACCTGGACTTTCCAGAGCCTGTGAAAAGAGTTAACACACTTGGATAGAGTTAAAACATCTGCACAGGTAAAGAAGAAAAAGAAAACAATTCTCAAAATCTACTTAAAGCCATCTTGAAAACTGAATCAGAAGATCTGCTTAATTCTACTCCATCTTGCCGGTGAGTGCATACAGCACTTGCCCTGTTCTGCTCCAGGTTTAGTTTTACACAACATTCCTTGGCATTAGGTGGTTCATAATTTATGATGGTTGTCCTCCTTTAAGAATAGTTAAAATAGAACGTTCTTGGGCTCACAAGATGGTTCAGCAGATAAAGCGTCTGCTGCTCCAGCACAGACTGTGGTTCTGATCTGCAGCACCCAAGTGAACGCGCAATTTAGAATCCCAGAAGCAGAAGCAGAGGTTCTGAGCAAGAGACCCTGACTCAAAATATAACATAGAGAGTGGTTGAAGACACCCAACACCAACCTCTGGCCTACACACACACACACACATACATGTGCTCATGAATGGAAATACACACATGCACCCACACACATGACCATGCAGACACACACATGCAAACAAAATAGTGTATTCTCATGAAGTAATGGATTAAAAATGTTTCAGTCACAATGTATCTCATTTATGCTCTTTCTTAAGCGTTAAGAGTATGGCAATTTCACAAGACTTCTAAAGTCTAGTAACTGTGTATCTGATAATGTACATACAATTGACCTTTTCCCCTTTAATCTTTTAAAAATAAACACATTATAGTAGTAAAAATAGACCAAAACTCGTAATTGGTTTTGTGTGTGTGTACTCGAGCCTGTGTTTAGAAACTGATTTTCTAATTCTTTTTGTGTGTATGCATATGTGTATGTGTATGTGTATACATGTGTGTGTGTGTGTTCGTGCATGTGTTTTGGAAACTGTTTTTCTAATTGTGCCTGTGTGTGTTTTAGAAACAGCTTTTCTAATTCTGTGTGTGTGTGTGTCTGTGTTTACTGTGGAGTAGGCACAGTGACTAAAAAGAGGCAAGCACAACTGTGAACAGGCAGAGAGGGCAGGAGAGGTGCCAGGAATCTCCCTCTGCCAGTCAGCCTGGTTTTTTGTGGCAGGGTCTCTCCCTGAATCTGGACGCTGTGCTTTTCCATTTATCTTTTCAGCTTGGCTAGCAGCCAGCAACCCCACTTCCTCCTGCCTCTGACCCCTGGTGCTGAAGCTGCAGGTGCTATGCAGGCCTCACCCTTCTGGTCCATGGGTGATGGGATCTGAACTCAGGACCCAGCAACGCACAGTAAGTGCTCTCAACCAGTAAGACATCTTTCCAGCCCCTCACAGCCATCTTTCCACAAACAAGAACTAAACAAAATGCTGCTTTAAAGACAGGTAAAGCCAACAAAATACAATCCTAACAAATTTACCTTTGTTATTTTCTATCACGGCATTCCTAGTGAGCATTGTTGCTGATGTCATCACCTTTACTGAAGGCTGGTACCCACCTCCTGTACTTGTTCATTTTTGTTTTTCTCAAGTTATCAAACATCTAGATTTCATTTTTGTTTCTACCCCTGGTATTAGAAATCAGAACCCAAGGTCTTCCACGGGCTGAGAAGAGCACTAGCACTTGGCTATCCTCAGACCTTGCTCTTCTCACCAGAGTCTTAGCATGCAGCCCAGGCTGGCCGTGTGCTTGCTATGAAGCCAAGGCTGACTTCAAACTTGGTCCTTCTACCTCACCTTCCGGGGCTGGGACTACAGAACTGCACCACCAGGCTCAGGTTCCGTTAGACTGTTGCTCTGTTTGGGCACTGACCCTGGCCCTCCACACACCAGGTAATGCTCACTTGGCCCACATCCCCAGCCCTCCATTAAGTTTTGATCAGTAAAAGAGCTTAAAAGACAGACATTATTTTCTTTACTATTCATAACTAAGAAATTATGTTTTGGCTACAAGCAGACTAATATCTCTCTTTAAATGAGAATCTGGTTTATAGCACAACTCAATTTTCTTTTTCTTATTTCCCAATCTGGATGGGAACTACTACAGAAACAGGCAAGGGGTGGCAACGGCGGGAATCATACTCAATAATTCATAGAGAGGAATGTGCAACAACATCCAAGCCCACTTAGTAAACACAGAATAAATAAACACTCAATTGTCCTTGTTTTAAAGTTACTGATTTAAGGGTGCTACCCTAAAGCCAGGGACAGGGGCACACACCTGTAGACCTAGGTACTTTAGGGAGAATGACGCAAGAGGGTTATGTGCCTAGAACTCCAGGCCAGCATGGTCCACGCAGCAAAACTCTATCTCAAAATAAAGGGGCAAGGGAGACTACGGAAACAGCTTGAGTATGAGAACTTGAGTTTGATCCTAAAACCCATTCAAAATGACAGTTTTGGGTGGGCAGAGAGAAGCAGATCCTTGGGACTCTCTGGCCAGCCAGTCTGGCTTATTTGGTGAACTTGAGGCCAGTAAGAGACCATGTCTCAAAAACAAGATGAACAGCATCTAAGGAACAACATGGGAATTGTCTTCTGTACTCTACATGCATTAACACACACGCACACATGTACAACACCCATATGAGCACACACGCACGTGCGCACACACACACGTACAACACCCTAGATAATTCCTTCAAGTATTCCATTTGTTATGAATTTGAAAACCTGTAGTTTAATCTATAGAAGTTAAATTTCAAATAGTTTATAAAAATATTCCCATGCAGGCCAGCAAAATGGCTCAGTGTTAAAGAAGCTCTCTGAACCACATCACCAGGGTATATTTTTCACAATGTGTTTACATAGTAAAATTGTTAATCTATATCTTATGAGATAAATGATAAGAATAGTTGAAAACAACCTACGTGATTTAATTAGAGTTTGTGAATTTAACATATTTGGAGAGACGGAAAGCCAGCAACATTTTTTTTTCGTTCTTTTCTTCCCATGTTCACTCCCTCCCCTGACTGATTTCTAGAAATTTCAGCTATTTTCATAATAGGCAAGTGGGCAAAATATGTTTCTGGACTTAAACATATTTTATACTAAAAGGTTACAAACAATCACTTTTGAGAAATATATATCCCAATATAGAAAGAAAGTCTAATACACATCTTTATTTTGCATTCCATTTAAAGTTTACCATTTTAAGATTTAGTATGTACCTCTGTTAATCTTTAAAATACCTTTTGCAGTTAAATCTAGTAATGTCATAGAGTTTTCCTTTAAAAAAAAAACTTGAGCCTTTTGGTAATTAGTTTATAACCTGATTTTCAGAAATGTGGAATTATTGCTTCTTTATCCTAAGACAACAGTAAGAACACCTTCCTACAAATAGAAAACTGGTTTACAGACTTTTACTATTAAACTATTTGAATGTAACTCACTAAGTCTGCAGCATATCAAGTTTCACATGTACAGATGAAACATGAGCAACAGAAGGCCATCCACTGGGAGCTCTCCATTGGAAACAAGCATGTTAGCTTTCAAGTCTAACTTAAACAAGTCTCGAGGGATTTGTTTTTCTTCCGAGTATAATGTATGCTCAAATGTATCCCTACAAAAACTCCAACATTGCTGATGTGCATGAGACGTGAGCATGCTGTCAGTGCTCCGTACCAGCCATCAGAACTCCTCAACTGTATTTGTACCTGGTACCTGAGTTTGCTCACACACTTCCCAACACTTTAAACCGAGAAATGGACGAAGTCACTGCTGGGAAAAGCTGAAGTTCCCTTTTAACATTGAGATACAAAGCCAAGCACAGAAGGAAGGAACATGATACAAAGAACGTCATAAGCAGGTACGTCAAAGTCTTGCAGTACTGAGGATGAAGGTGACAATAACACCAAAATCCTTAATCCTCCCAACAACTCACAAACTTTCAAGCTGAGGAGTTCAGAAACCTGCCCCTGAGCAGAGAGCCTGTAACTGGGACGACCAGGGCTTCAAACTAAGTCTATCTTTGTGTGTGTGTGTGTGTGTGTGTGTGTGTGTGTGTGTGTGTGTGTGTTTGTGTGTGCATGTTCGTTCAGAAAGCATCAAGTCCCTGGAGCTAGAGTTATAGGCATTTGTTACAACACTTGATGGGCAAACCCAGCTCTAGTCTTCTGAGAAAACAGCAAGTACTTTTAAACAATAAGCCACCTCTCTAGTCCCAAGATGCCTAGACTCTTAATCATTATATTGTCATTGCCTATTTTCTCTAGTCCCTAGTTAGAAAGCATTTATTTAATACCACTGTATACCTGCTAGCCTCTTGGGATTCTGTTGTAGAATATTATTTTAAGGTGTGTTACTTTTGTTTATGTTGCATTTGTTTAACTGTGAAGCACTGTTACCGTGCCTGTCTAAAACACCTGATAGTCTAATAAAGAGCTGAACAGCCAATAGTGAGGCAGGAGAAAGGATAGGCAGGGCTGGCAGCAGAGAGAATATATAGAAGGAGAAAGCTAGAAGGAGAAAAGGAAAGAAGAGGTAGCCAGAAGAGGAGGAGGACTCCAGGGGCCAGCCACCCAGCTACACCAGCAACAGAATAAGAGTAAGATTTACAAAAGTAAGAGAATGGGAAAAGTCCAGAGGCAAAAGGTAGAAAGGATAATTTAAGTCAAGAAAAGCTGGTTACAAACAAGCCAAGGTAAGGCCAGACATTTATAATTAAGAATAAGCCTCCACATGTGTATTTATTTGGGAGCTGGGTGGTGGGCCCCCCAACAACAGAATTCCATAATATGAAAGTATTTACTATATGAGAAATACCATGCTAGATGCTTAAGAGATTAAAAAAAAAAAAAAGGTTAAATATGGATCCTGTTTTCCTACCCATTCTGTTAGCCTGTGTGTTTTTATGGGTGAATTGAGTCCATTGATATTAACAGATATTAATGACCAGTGATTGTTAATTCTTGTTATTTTTGGTTTTGTTGGTGGTGGCAGTGTGTGTGTGTGTGTTTCCCTTCTTTGGGATTTGCTGGTGTGAGGTTATCTATTGCCTGAATTGAGATGATCAAGTTGGGGGAGGGACGGAGAGGGAGAGCAAAGAAAGAGATATCTTGACAGAGGGAGCCATTAGAGGGTTAGGGAGGAAGCTGGTACTACAGAAATCTCCAGGAACCCACAAGGATGACCCCAGCCAAGACTCATAGCAATGGTGGAGAGGGTGCCTGAACTAGCCTTCCCCTGTAATCAGATTGGTGACTACCCTAATTATCATCATAGAACCTTCATCCAGTAACTGATGGAAACAGATACAGTGATCCACAGCCAAGCACTTGGCCAAACTCCTGGAGATCAGTTGAAGAGAGGGAAGAGGGATTATATGAGTAAGGTGGGTCAAGATCATAATAAGGAAAACCAAAGAGACATCTGACCCAAGCTAGTGAGAGATCACAGACTTTGGACTGACAGCTGGGGAACCTGCATGGGACTGAACTAGGCCCTCTGAATGTGGGTGACAGTTGTATGGCTTGATCTGTTTGTAGGGCCCCTGGCAGAGGGACCAGGACTTATCCTGAGTACATGAACTGGCTTTTTAGAGCCCATTCCCTATGGTGGGATGCCTTGTGCCTTGATTCGGGAGGAGGGGCTTGGTCCTTCCCCCAACTTGATATGCCAGCCTTGGCATATCAAGGGAGGTCTGAACCCCTATGAGGAATGGATGGAGGGTAGGGTGGGGGGACGAGGGAGGAGATGTAGAGGGGAGGAGGAGAAGGGGAGGAAAAGGGAACTGTGGTTGGCATGCAAAATGAAAAATAAAATAAAATGTAAAAAAAAAAAAAGATAAATAAATGACTTTGCCCTCAGGTCCCAAACAGAATACAGATTGTGTGTGTGTGTGTGTGTGTGTGTGTGTAGTTTGTCATTAAAGACTTTTACAGTTCTGTCATAAATATTTTATAATCAATTGTGATTGATAAGAACTTCTAAAACCTACAAATTCCCTAGGAAGTTTTCATAAAGTAACATTTCTCCCATCACCAGACTGCTCATGTACTTTAATAATATAGTGAGGTAAAAGAGCATTGAGTATGTGTCATTAACTTACATTCTCAATGACAAATGTCCACTCTTTGTCTTCAAATTCTTCTGCATGAGGATCCTGCAACAAAAGCAAATTATGAGAAGTAAAAAACACTTATCTTTAGTCCAATTAATACAATCAGGAAAACACAAATAAGCTTGTTTGTAGTTTTACTAACTTCTTAAAAGGAAGGAGCACAATAACTTTTTTAAAGAAAACTATCTGAGTAATTTCTCTAAAAAAATCATTATTTTATATTGAGAAATTCTTTTCCTGTTGTTGACACATCTCTCCCAGCACATCTACGACAAGACACAGACACATGATCACAGACAACTCTGTGAGTCAACTAGTATTTCGTTGACCTACTAAGTGTTCACAGAAAGTTCTTCTCCTACCTTTACAACTCTTGTATTTGAAACCAAACGCCTCCCTAAGCCAGTGTTCTGATACAGAGATCATCTAAGCCCCTGCAATTTCCAAGTATGCCGAGGGACTTCAGAATCAGACAAAAGAGCCAATCAACATGAGTTGTTAACAATCCTCTTCCCACTTCTGTCAAGAGAAGACCTGAGGAATCCAGGGTTGAGGGATCCTGCTACCCCGGTACAATACTGTCTGTTCAGGTGACAAATACTACTACCCTAGAGACTGCAGAAGTAGGCTATGGGCTCATGCATACTTGTTCGTGCATTTAGAGACACAGACCATACTCAACTATGAATAAGCGTATGATAAATGAAATAAAAGACCAAAATGGAGATCAGAAAACAACACATTTCAACTTGCAGAAATGAAGAGGAAAGTTTCACAAGAGACAAAATACCCAGATTCAGCAGAACTATGTGATTTCTACAGATCAGAAGTAAAGGCAACAGAGTGTAAGACCCAGAGAACAAGGCAGAGCATTCATCATCCTCTGCTTCCTGACTGCGGATAGATGTTCCTGCCGCAGGCCTTCCCCACCACGATGCACAACTTCTCCTTCAAGTTGGGATGTCAGGGTAGATTATCATAGCAAAAGGGAAGTAACTAAGACATGGGGCAAGAAAAATATCAATATTGTAACTTTTAAGTTCTAAATTCTTCATATAGGAATTGGCATTCTTTCAAATCCATTTCAAAGTGATCGAAAATTTTACAAAGAAAAAATGTCAATAACTTTAAAAAGAGAAAGAAAATAATGGGCTCATAATACACTTATATTCGATGTATTCAAGTTCAAGTCTACGTGTGAGGGGTAGGGTGGGTGTGGAGATAGCCACAGTACGATGGTATTTCAGTAGAGCAGACTAAAATAGGCACACCCACATGGAGATGGACTCTGGTATCTCTGTACAGGGTCTCAGGCTCGACCTGCTCCTCACAGAAAAGCATCTTATTCATAACTAGCCCCACTTTATCATAATCTTCTGTTGCTATGGTGCAGTAGGTAGCTGTTCCAGCTTTGACCTGGAAGTAGTACCCCTAGTGAGGCTTCTGGTAACTGCCACGCCTACCTATGACCTGCCCCTGGGGCGGGGCAAGATGGGAGCCCTTAAGACCCGAGATCCAGATGTGCCAGCTCTCTTGGTTCCTTGTGCTCCTGGATGCTGGATGGTAGACTGAGCAGAGTTCTCCAGAGAACACCACTGGACTGCCCCTCACCTCTTCTGGATCCTGTAACCAACCCCTTTACTGGCTGTAAGTTACCCCAAAATAAACCTCCTTTTTAACTATGTGGAATTGCCTTAATAAATCCTCCATTATCTGGCGCTCATGTGGGGCATACTCCAAACACCTGGGTGGCCTCCGCCCTCAGCCTCCTCTGTGGCTGCTGTGGCACGCTTTCCACACTTCCCAGTTTTCTTCCCTGCCTCTTTTAAAATTCCCACCCGTCCTGAGGACCAAGCACTCACCGTTCAGCTCACAACCACCCGGTACTGCCGCCTCCCTTCCCTCCCCTCCTCCCCCCCAGCTTGCCAGCACGCGCACCCACCTGCCAAGTTCTGTACAGCCAAGGAGCGGCTCTGCTGCGAGTCTGCTTCCACTCCCCACTCAAGGGAGCAGCTGAGTGCAGAACCAGCTCCTCTGGCAAGCTTAGCCCCCAGACCAGCGGAAAAACCCCCCATCTCCCTGAGCCCATGCCGCCAGCTCCCACCTGAGCCTAAGGCTTCCACCATCTCACCCAGAAGCTGCTCAGAGGCTGCCTGGCTAAAGTAGAGGCTGCCCTCAGCTGGCTCCCCGAGGGTACCTGCTCCTGCGGCTGCAGAGGCGCTGAGAGGGTTTTGGAACCACAGCTGCCAGCCATCATCCTTGCTGCCTGGAGCTCTCTATGCACTGAGCTCAGGCCACTCAACCACACACACCTGCCTCTTGGCTGAGGAAAGTGGAAAGGCCAGGCAGGCCATGAAAGCCAAGCCAGGCCCTGAAGCTCCAGGGAGTCACAGGAAGATCTGCCTATGCTGCCTTGCTGCTGCATCCCGCAGCTCCTCCACACAGGCACAAAGGACACTCCATTCCCACCTGCAGCTGCTGCCAGCCAAAGCCTTCAGCTGGTGGACAACGACACCTGCTAGCCAAAAAGCACTACTACACCCAAAAAAACCATTGCAAGGACAGTAAGATAAGCAAGCCAGTGTTTTACTTCAGGTAAGAAGAGTACTTGATAACTTTACACCTTGAAACAGACTAACAAATTTTGAGTAATTCTTATAATATGGATGAAAAATTACTTCACAAGAATTTAAAAACATGAATGACATTTTCATGGAAATATATAACCTTCCTAAGGCCTATGTGGCCTGTACCATTTTGGCACTTACCATAATAATTCACACAGTATTCAAATACTGGTTTAATAATAATAACAAAGATGAGTCATTATTGGGACTGATACAGACTTTAAAAGATAGCAATGAAGGCTTACATAAAAGATTCTTTCTCTGGAATCTGCTAACAAAGATTTACAAGATAGTAATAAAGATTTACAAAACAGACTTCTTAGTTTGGAAACTGCTAACTTAATACAAGAACTTCAGTCCATTAATAATAAATGTATAGCCAAATTTGATTTTATTGATAATAAATATGAATACTTAATGGATAGAACAATAACTCTCCAGGGTGAAGTTATTGCTACTCAGACACTTTATAAGGAAGAAAGATTATCATTAACTGATAAAATAAGGTCTATGGAATCATATGTTTCAGAAGAACATAAAAAGTTGCATGACTACATGAGAAATCTGGAATCCCTTGCAATAGAGGAGGTTCACTCCCTAGAACAGATCCTAGGTGCTCATTTGCAAGCCCTGGAAGAAACGCTCAGTAAATGAGACAAGGGACCTAATAAGTAGAAGGGCAAGACCATACAGGTCATAACATCTCCAGATGGCTCTCATACAATGGTTTATCCTGTCATTATCCAGGAGAGACCAGCAGATGACAGACACCCTGAGCCTTATGTGGAATATACATTACAACCGATTTTGATGAGAGATTTTTTAAAACTATGAAGGAAGCAATAGTCACATATAGAATATACTCAACATATGTAAGATAGATGTTAAATTCATGATCTACCTCACATAGAATCATTCCAGATGACTGGAATCAGTTAATTTCAGCTGTTCTAGAATATAGCCAGCAGTTACAATGGAAAAGATGGTTGAGAGAAAAGGCAAGAAATATAGAGCAACAAAGTAAACTCAGAGGTTTTGAGATCTCCCAAGATCAAATTCTTGGTGAGGGACATTTTGCTGATAGGAATGTACAAGCCACTTATGATGAGCATACAATATCCCTATGCCATACAGCAGCTCTAAATGTTTGGGGGAAAAAATCCAGAACCAGGAAAACCAACTGAGGTATACACAAAGATATTTCAGGGACTGCAAGAACCTTTCACTGATTTTTTACAAAGGCTGACCACAGCTATAACGAAAGCTGTGTCAGATAAAGAATTAAGACAAGTATTAACTGAGTCCTTGGTGTTCGACAATGCTAATACAGAATGCAAAAGAATACTTATGCCATTAAAGGTCAGATCAGCTCCTTTGGAAGAATGGATTCAGTATACTAATGGTGTTGAGTCTCTTAACTATAGTAATGAGGCTTCGATAGGAGAGGCAATTCCCAGAGGTGGAAGAAGGTCCCATGGTGCCAAATGTTTTAAATGTGGTATACGAAGTCATATAAGTAAAAACTATACATGGGGAGCTCCTACAAGTAATACTCCTTATAGAAATAACCCAAACAGGACACCTCAAACTTCTGGATTATGTAGAAGATGTGGCAAAGGCCAATACTGGACCAATGAGTCCAGATCAATGATATATGAGGGACCACTTTACCAGCGGGAAATACCTCAGGGGGCCTCTTACAGGCCCCCAAATTAAACATGGTCCAAATACTTCCCAGCCACTGTGGAGGAAATTCTTCTCCAGGACAATTAAATAAACCAATGCCTAATGTAAAGAACGATACTACACTAGATAATAGAATAGATTAATCAAAAATTCCAAAGAAAACAATAAAGTGAATATTTTGGCAGACTTCCATAAATGAACAAAGACCAAAGCTTAGAATTCGAATAATGGCATTGTTCTGGATGGCCTGGTAGACACAGGTGTGGATGTGACTATAATTACACCAAAATCATGGCATCCAAATTGGCCTCTTCAAGAGATAGATGTCCAATTTCTAGGGATTGGAACCCTATCTCTGATAAAACAGAGTTCGAGATGGGTTGAATGCATAGAGCCAGAAGGACAGCGAGGAAGGCTGAAGCCATATGTAGCAAATGTAGCAGTGAATCTTTGAGGCCGAGATCTGTTACAGTAGAATACCCAGATTAAAATTCCTACACTCCTAGAAAAGGAATATAGACCAATGCATGTTTCTAAGAATAATATCATAACATGCTATAAAAAAGAATCACCAACTGCTCAAGCTGTATATAAACTACAACTGCTGTTGAACTCTCAGAAGTACCAACAGCCTTACCTTTAAAAATGGCTAACTAATAAACCTGTCTGGGTTGAACAATGGCCTTTGACAAAAGAGAAGCTACAAGCTTTAAAACAGCTGGTTCAAGAGCAGTTAAATGCTCAACACATTGAAGATTCTACCGCCCTTGGAATTCTCCTGTATTTGTTATTTTAAAAAGTTTGGTAATTGAAAAATGCTGACAGATGTGAGAGCTATTAATAAAGTAATCCAGCCCATGGGTTCCCTACAGAATGGGATGTCCTTGACCTCTCTGCTACTCAAAGAATGGCCTATAATAGTTATTGACTTAAAAAACAGTTTCTTTACCATACCCTTACAAGAAAATGATACAGAAAAATTTGCCTTCAAAGTACCTAATTATAACAATTCCCAGGCAGTCAAGAGATTATCAATGGAAGGTCCTCCCACAGGGAATGTTAAACAGCCCTACCCTGTGCCAATATTTTGTGCAAAAACCATTGGAGATAATTCATGTGAAGTTTCCACAATCCATAATTTATCATTATATGGACCTCTTATTAGCTGATCCAAAGTTAGGCACATCAGAAAGCATGTTAAAACAAATAAAAAAAAGTTTTGCCTTGCTGGGGACTACAAATTGTTCCTAAAAAATACAAAGAAGAGATTCTATTAATTACTTAGGATATAAGATAGAGCTACAAAAAATTAGATCCCAAAAAGTACAACTAAGGAGAGGTCGATTGCAGACTCTTAAAATGATTTTCAAAAATTGTTAGGAAGCATTTCCAACTTACTGGGTATCATGGGAATACCCAAAGATAGACTACAAAATTTGACTAGTATTCTAAAAGGAGACAAAGAATTAAATAGTCCAAGAGAATTATCAGCAGAAGTTGAAAAGGAGTAGAAGTTGGCTCTAGTAGAAAAGACAATTCGAGAAGCACATGAGGATCGTGTGAATCCAGAACTTATATGCATTCTGGTCATACTCCCCTCCTGACATTCTCCCATGCATATTTTGATGCAGAGGGAAGATATTATATTGGAATGGATATTTCTACCACATAAACCAAGTAAGAAGTTAAAGACTTATATAGAAAAGATCTCTGATTTGATTCAAAAAGGAAAATTAAGACTTTGCCAGTTGACAGGAATGGACCCAGCAGAAATTATAGTACCTTTAACCAATGAGGAAATTTCCTCACTATGGAAAGATAATGAATACTGGCAGAGAGCCTGCAGTTAACTTTTTGGGAGAGATTAGCAACCGTTATCCCAAAAGCAAGAGAATAGAATTCATAAAGAAGACTGAATGGGTCCTTCCTCACATTGTATGACAAAAGCCAATTTCTGGAGTCCTCACATTCCATACTGATGCAAATAAATCAGAGAAAGCAGGATACAAATCAGGGGACTTAAATAAAGTGGTTCAAAGTCCATACAACTCTGTACAAAAAACAGAACTGTATGCCATTTTTATGGTACTGATGGACTTCACAGAACCCCTCAATATAGTCACTGAATCTCAATATGCAGAGTGAGTTGTTTTATATATTGAAACTGCTGAATTTATTCTTAATAATACAGAATTAACTTCATTATTCATACAATTGCAGGAAATCATCAGAAATAGGGAATATCCTATATATATATAAAACACATATCAGATCCCATATGGGTCTGCCAGGACCTCTAGCACAAGGTAATGATGAGATTGATCAGTTACTAATAGGTAATGTGCTAGAAGCCTCAGAATTTCATAAGACACACCATGTAAATAGCAAAGGTTTGAAGAAGGATTTCTCCATCACTTGGCAACAAGCCAAGGATACTGTAAAAAAAATTATATGTATATGTATATGTGTATGTATATATCTCCCCTACTTGTTCCTTCTATAACCAAACTCCATTACCTGCAGGGAGCAATCCAAAAGGTATACAAAAAAAAAAAAAATTTGGCAGATGAATGTGTTTCCTTTCACAGAATTTGAAAAATTAAAGTATGTACACTATACCATTGACACCTATTCAGGATTTCAGTGGGCAACTCCTATGAGTTCTGAAAAGGCTGATTCTGTGATTACACACCTATTAGAAGCTATGGCCATCATGGGAATACCTGTACAAGTTAAGACAGACGAGACAGTTTTTTGCTTATTACAATATAAAGCATGTTACAGGTATACCACACAATCCCACAGGCCAAGCAGTCATAGAAAGATCCAATCGAACTTTAAAGGATATGCTAAATAAACAGCAACAGATAACAATGACTCCTAGAAATAGATTGCATAATACTTTATTAACCTTTAATTTTCTCAATGCTGATGAGAAAGGAACAACAGCTGCGGAGAGACATTGGACGACAGACAGACAAAACTTCTGAGCTAAATCAACCAGTTTATTTCAAAGATGTGTTGACCTCAGAATGGAAACCAGGGTATGTCCTATGATCGGGAAGGGGTTTTGCTTTTGTTTCTGCAGGAGAAGAAAAGCTATGGATACCAACAAAATTAATAAAAATTTGATTCGAACAGAAGAAACCCCTTGATGAGGAAAAATAAAAGCTCATCCACCAATGTGACTTCTCTACAAGTAGTAAGAAAATTTTAAATAACAAGGGTTGGGGTAGGGTTCTGTTTTTCTCTTTACAGGATAATAGAAATACCCACTTTCCAGAAATCATAAGGTCTTGGATATCCAGACATCTACAGTAGAAAGAAAGAATTTATTGGTACCAATCTACATCAGGTAACATCTCACTGCCTACCATCTATATCTCTTTAATTCTAGAAAAGTTGTGGTTCCGACTCAATTATACACCAAGCTGGTTTGGGGGGTTGGAATTGACTCACTCCTTCTCTAAACCCAAGCATATTGCTAAAATAAAAGGTTGAGAGATTCTGTCTCATATCAGAAGAGCCATCTACTGTGGGACAGAAGAAAACCAATAAAAGGGGACCATTATCTTCAAGATTTTAATTCTCTCCATGCTTATTCTTGATTTCTCAGAACCTTTCTTACATGTCATGCTATCTTTAAATCCAAACTTCCCATTTTGATATTAATAATGTTTAAGTTTTTCATAGTAAAAAATAAGTTTTTCCAATAGCAATCTCTGAAGACTCCAGAAGGAAGAAGGAGCCCCACAAAACAACTCTACCCAGTCCAGAATGATGCCATGGTACTCATCATCATACTACACTTCTAGCCAGAATCTCAGACAGTCTTACCCATTACTCTGAGACTGGCTGTAGAATCTACAGTTAGTCCAACTGAGACTTAACTATCTGAGCCTTCTTATAGGACTCCACAGAGATACCCTCGCCCCTGAACAGCAGGAAGCAATTCTAATAAAACGACACCCCTTTTTCTCAAAGGTTTCATGTTTCTGAGGATTATGGATAATGGTTATAGGGTTGGGGGTGGAAGAAAACATTGGACTCGGTATTCCCCTTAAGAAAAGAAAAAGGGGAATGGGTAGGTATAGGATATTAAGGTAGATTATTGTATACACTAGTAAACTAATTTAGTAAAATATCAGCCTTAGACAAATTGCACTGTTATGGATTCTTGTATACTGATACAAATGTAAACTATTTTTATATTCTTATTCAAGATAATTTGTATATTGATAAAAATACAGAACCATATTGTTGTAATGTATATATTTCTACTCTTATTTGAAATGTTTTGTATACTGATACAAATGTAAAATCATATTTATCATACTGTATGTATGTTCTACCTCTGTTTAGGATATTTGGTATATTGATACATATTTAGATTTATTGTCATATTGCATATTGTACTATACATTCCTACTTCTGCCTTAGCTATTTTGTATATTGTCACAATTTTGAGGTCATTGTCCTTTTACTGTGCATTAGTTTACAGACTGTTTACCCTGTTTATGTGAAGCCTTACCCTTAGGTTATCTAGGTAGATAAGACTTACAGATTTATAGCCATGTATGCTTGTCATCTCTATAGTTATGTTAGTTAGGTTCTCCAGACTTACAGAAACATATGTCAGATGGATAGGTAGTCTTCAAACACTTTATAGACCTAGAGAATATAGCATTTAAATGCTTTGATAACTTGGAATTCTGTTGACGTGAGACACGATTGTTCCTGGCAGCACTGATCTGATCCTATGAGAATGTTGGGCTTCTGAGACATTTCCGTTTGGAAGTCTGTCTTCACCTTGGC